>JAVDBV010080983.1:0-12411 GCA_032619315.1 Piper longum | reverse complement strand
CCTCTTATCCTAATTTGATTAATTATAATTGATGATTGTTAGTACAGCATGCTAGGATTGAGTAGTAGTTATGATTAATGATTGATTAATTGATAATGAGGTGATCAAACCCTGATGAGTGATAAGTGACATGATGTGATTGAGTATGAGATGAACAACTAAGTGATCTAATAAGATAGATCGAGGATGAACATGATAAGTGGCTAGGATGTAATTTAGGAAAATATGATAAAATTGGCATGAATATGAGGACTTAGAATTATTATATTAATGATTATTGAAATGCTCGATTGATGATGATTTGTCTTGTGTATTGATCATGTCGGTTTGATACATCATTTAGTTATCGGGCGTTAGTATTTAGCTTTGATGTGTAGGTACGGAGTAGGAGCTTGCTGCATAGGCGTGATGACACACTTGGAGCTTCTACCAGGTCCGTTAGGACTCGCTTCAGCTTTACGCTCTTTCTATTGTCTATTTGATTATGACTTGCAAGACGAGTTAAGTGGCGTTTTATCGGATCCCACTTAATTCGGGTCATTTAGCCGAACTGTTTTCCGGATTAATAACCCTCGATGATGAGATCCCTCGAGAATGATTTTGAAAACAAGATCCACAGCAAGTTGCCTTCGGGCCTATTTTATAAATCCCTTCCTAGGTCTATATATATTTTTATAGAGTTTTTAGTGAGACGAGAGATGGAGAAATCGACTGCATGTACCATTAGAGCATGCCGTGACAATGAAAGCGGGCTCTGAATTAGTGCCAGTGGACTATTCCATTCCCAAGGGATCCTGACAACTCCGCGTTTGAGTTCCTCACACCCAGAGAACGTGGAGGTTTACGGGTATTGTTTAGTACAGCGCATGTCATGACTTGTGGTTTCCAGAGTACTGATGGTGATTGCCTGAGAGTACTCGGCCTTCGTGCTCAAGGGCAGGAGAAATATGGAGGTAAGGAGAGGGCGTAGGATTTGTGACCAGAAATACGGCAACATCAGTAGCTGTTCAGTCAGTTCGGGATGCTACCGAGTCTGCAGCCCAGTGGCTCCTTAGTAGATGCCCTTCAGAGAGTTCATGAGGAGTATATGAATTTTTCTTTCATATGAGAGTTTGCACTCATAGCCAATTTGTTATTAGTTAGATTCTGGACCAATAACGCTCGTTACTGACATTTTTCTACTATATGTAGGTGACGAATACGAGATGGATGTGCCAGCTGGACGAAGGAGCAATGAGGTCTTTTGCACACACACATATGTTTGGTGATGATAGTTTAATATTTCGTTTATGATTTTATTATATATGAACTGATGAGAAGAAATGAAGAGCATGATGATGTGATGAACTGCTAAGGCGTGATGCCATGATGAGAAATATGAATAGAGGGTACAGGTGGGCTGAGACCCAAGAATTAGAGAAAGAGTTTACAGTATGCTAGATTTTGCACGAATAAAATTGTTGATATATGCATGTATGTTTTTGTATATTATTTTGATAGGGTGGCCCCTAATTGCATTTTTAGGGGAAACTCTGTCCGTTATATTTTAAAATTTTTATTAATTTTATCGTAATTGTATTAGTGTGTAATTTAAGGTGCTTGTTATTCACGTAGTATCCTGTTAAGGTTTTATGCATTCATGCATGTGCGACAAGCCGTATCTTCATCTTAAGACGCCGAGATTGGATCCGTACGAGTTGGGTTCAGGTTAGCCGACCTAACCGGGGCCTGTAACATGTCGGTTTGGTTCACGAGTGTGAAGCGGATTTGGGGTGTTACAGAACGGGCGGGTCGTTACATTGGTTTTAAAACCTGTTAACATGTTTAATGTGATCATCGTTATAACATAATATGTAGGCATGTTTAAGCTAGTTTGGGTTCTGATATACATATAAATTCTCTTTTAGGTTAGGAGCTTTGTTGCTGAGCATCCAAGAGCTAGGAGAGCTACGTGGACTAGATCTATAACACCCCGACTTCACTTCACTTATGAACTGAAGCAGAACTGTTGCGATCGAGTCGAGTCATGTTTAAAGTTGTCGGTCGGTAACTCGATCGATAAAATAGATCGAAACAACCTTCTTGGTATCATGAGATTGGAAGACATTATTAAATAAGCATCAAAACACATCAAATAGTATGTGCAGCGTTTATTTGTCCTCCCGCCAAAGTCGACTCAGGATTTGCATGACGTACATATATTATATGAAAACTGTCAGTAACGAATGTTACTGGTCCAAAAAATAACTAATACAGTTGGAAAACGGGTATTCCATTACCCACGGAAAGTTATGAAACTTCAAGATAGCCTCACACCGGGCAGTAAGCAAAAATACTTAAATAAATGTCGGCTCGTATGCACGGCTCATAATCACAATCATACATACATACAGCGCTTACGCCCTCACACATTCCATATCACCCGCTACGGTACTCGAGTGGCAAAAGGAACAGTAAAGTTAGTTCCACAAATTTTAGAAATACGCTGTATTTCGCATTACCATCATACACCTACATTACCTCATGGTTTGAACGAGTACTAGTGCGCTCCATACATATCTCCATACCGCTCATTCTCTTATTCGTGAAATCCGTAAAATTACGCGTACTTATATAATAGGCTTAGGGATGAGGCTTATATAATAAATTTTTGGAGCTAAAGTTTGAAAACTAACAAGGGATCTCATCCTTGTAGTTTTATTAAACAAGTATAAAAATGCGGCTAAAAGGCCCGATATCTGAGGGATCCAATAAAACACCGCGGATGACGTCCTAAGTTTAAAACACGATTAAATCTTACACCCAAGGAGTCAAGCAAAGAAGGTGAGTCCTACAGACCTGTGGTCAAAGCTCCAAGCATATTAGCACATCTATGGCGAGCTCGGACTCCGAAGCCTACATCAGAACCCACTTCTAAGTATATTAAGTAAAATACTAATGTCTCTATATAATGCATGCTTGCGGTGTGTGCTCGTATCATCAATACATCACAACAAGGAAAACAATACTAACAAACGTATAAATAAACATGTGGCAAGCAAATTGAGACACAATAATAATTAATAATAAATAGATAAATAAACAAAGAAAATACATTCGTAGCTAATTAGCTAAATAATAAGTACACAAACATGAACAATAGTCTAATCATAAAATAATAATATATTAATAATATATAAATATAAAGGTAAACACGAGTAAATATCAATATATACTCCTGTTAGCAAACATATAAACAAATAAATAAACCTATAATTATTCAATAAATAAATATATAAATAAACAAATAGTTAATACTAAACAATAATGACTATTAATAATATCATAGTCATACAACACAACAATACATAATTAAATATAAGTAAATAATGACATACACATCACAAACAAATAAATAATAAATATATATATATATATATATACAATTTAGTACACATAATAAGAAAAATATTTATAAGTAAAGATAATTTTAATAATAACAAATAATTATGTAATCATTCATAATATATAAATAAAATATGAATAAAAATAAATAAATAATAATGAATAAATAAATAAATCAATAATTAAATAAAAATAATAAATAAAGAAAAACTATCATAGCATCCAATCAAGCTAAATCATGTGAATATGCATTTAAATTAATATAAAAGTTCTCGAATTACCGAAAACGACTGAGAAACTGTCCAAAAGTGAGCTAAAGTGGACCAAAAATAAAACCAAACCAAATGGCTTGAACCAACCCGACTGGTAAATGGGTTGGGTTGGTTGGGCGGACGGACAGGCGGACTCGACATGAACATGGCCTGGCAGACTCGGGCACAACGAGGCGAACAAGGTCACAACCAAGCGAATGCGGTCATAGGCCAGCGAACGTGGTCACAGGCAGATGGGCCACGAACCGGGTAAACGGGCCGGATGGGGCGGCGGTGCCCGTCACCGGAGAATGGCCATGGCAGCGCGGCTGGTGGCGCCATCGGTCGCGATCGAAAGAGGGGAGGATGATGGAGGTGCTAGTGGTGACGATCGGCTGAGTCCGGCCGTCGGCTGGCCGGAAAACGGCCGTGAAAGGGGTGGATCGTCGTCGGGTGCGACGACGTTGCCGGTGGCAATCGCAGCTGTGGCTATGGTCGTGGGTGGTCTCAAAATGTAGATATGGATGAGGGGATGCTATCAGAATGGTTGAATTGGCCAACGGCGGCTCATCATAGCCGGAAAACAGCCCGAAAGGTTGGCGGCGGCAGTGGAAAACAACTTTGAAAACACTGTCGCCGGCAGCTATTGCGGCGGCTCCGGTGGCGATCATAGGTACGGACTTATAGCTGACTGCGAGACAGTTACCATCGTACCAACTGATGCCCAGAGGACAAGTCGAAGTAGTGGCGACGTAAAGGTAGAAAATTTCAAAATCATGAAACTCTGGAAATCAATGGGTGAAGATAAAGATGAGTGGATGGCTCAAATCTTGCCGCATGTCACGATCTGGACGTCTGACAACTCATGGCCCAATAGGTCCCACCTATGGGTATATGCTCTATAGATATGGATGGAAAGTTTGGATCGAAACTGTCCGAAATCGAAACTGACTCGAGTCCCGAAATTGACTCTATTGGTTGGATTTGACGCAAGAAGAGTAAATTGGTCTCGAAACCCTAAACCAAATCAAGATGGGCGTGCAGGGGCACAATCAAGTGATCTAAAATTCCTATAATGCATGCAAATGAAATACCTAGAAAAATCCCAAATGAATACTAAACGTAGCAACGGCCTAGATCTAGGCCTAAAATCCTTGCTAACATATACAAACAAATCTATATAGCTTAGTATACACTGATAACTCATAATCTTATCATCTGCATGTTAGGCATACTCTGTCACTATAATATGGTCATACAGCCATCTAGGGCCATATTCATAATCCGAAACTAGTTTGGCTCGATCTTGATCAAACCAACTCGCTACTGACCAAAATAGGGCAAAACCCAAATCGGGTAAAACCCTAACCCGAAAAGGGGGTTTTACAAGATATGTGTTTATTCATTTTTAGGGAGTTTTAAGATCCTCTGTTTTACGATTATTATAAGGATTAATTGATAATTAAAACCAGTTTTTACTTGTTATCATGTTATAAATTATCAATTATTATGTTATCATTAATAAAGTTACTACTAGTACAGGTTCTGAAACCAAGGCTCATAGATTTCACATGTTAAGTTGAAGCATGCATGGCCTAGACGTAGCAATTCATGTAGTGACTCAGTAAACATACTACGCTATTGGTTTTGGTGCATCTCCCTAAAGTAAGGACCAAAACCCATGTTTGAGGCTAGCATTTTGATAGGCGTTAGTGATCACAAGTGGTTTATTCAGTTTCAAGTGGGTCTTATGCAAGCCTCTGCACATTTCTTAAATCAAGTTAAGATGCAAGAACTTGTACTCGGTGCCCAGGTGCCAAAATCCTGGTTAATGTTTTAGGTGTCAAGGCATCAAACACACTTTTTGTTTTTCATTAGTTTTATGTTTTGTTCGTTCCTTCCAAGGTTGGTAACCATATTAACCTACTAAGGCTTACGAGTATGTCATATGAGTAGTGTTAAGTAGCTAAACAGTGTATCGGTTTTGATTATTGCAGCTATCATGTTAAGAACAAGTACATGTTGAAGTCATTTTATGATATATTCATGTTCAGCTATATGCAAGTATGATCGATATAATCGATTGTTGCTTAATCTTAGTGTTGTTACTATTTACTACATGTGTTCATAGTAGACTTAGTATTGTAATTCAGTACTTAGTAGATAAGTTTGCATGTGCGGAGGTAGTAAAGGCCTTGTGAGTGACAGAATGGAGAAACTCATCATTCAGGAATTAGTTTATTTTATTTGCATTTTTTGCATATTAGTACAACAGTATTAGTTGACATTTCCTGAGCTGATACGCATATATATTTTTTATTTAGACATATGGACATGCATTCGGTTGTATATAGTAGCTTAATGAAAATGATTATTATACTTGGTTTATATTTTTACAATTTACTTGATTATTATTTAATTTATCTCTTATTAGTAAAGTACAAGTTTTTACAAATAGCCCTGATTTAAGTACAAATAATATAGGAAATTGAGGTAGTTACAAGTTAAGTATTTTCAAATAGCCAAATCACATTTATTAGCTAAATGAGTGATGGCTAAGTCACAATGACCAGTCAATATGTTTCAGTTTTTTTTTCTTTTCAGCACGTTAACTTACTATTGGCTTCACAAGAAAATTACAGGATCAGTGGTTAACTGTTTAACGTCTTTATCTTATGTCATTTAATTTTTTATTGTAATGTGAGATATTATGTATAAGCCTATGTTATATTTATGCTATGCTTATATGTTCTAATAAGTTAAGTATATGTTGTTAGTTTATTCCAGCTTCATCAAGTTCAGTTATGTTCAGTTAGTTTATGTTATGATTGACGTTTTCCTTGGTTTGCAATCATGTTTAATTGATTTCTGTTTAATCTTCTTTTCTTATATATATTTTGCTACGTATATAAGTAGGGAACTAAGTACTTGGTTAAACATTTATCGAGTGGACAAAGTTTGCTTCATATGTAGCAACATGATACTTTACAACAATGAAATGCAAAGACTTAGCAATAGGAGTTTATTTTTTGTTATTTGCATCTTTACTATAATAGTTGTAATAGACTTTACTAAGAGATACTCAGATAGTTTTGTGATGTAAGAATAGAATTTTAATTAGTTCATATGGGAACAAAGCATAAATTGGCTCAATTGGGTTATTCGACGGTAATTTTATTTAAGTATGCTTGGTAGATGTTACACTAGTTGTAAAATCCAGGTTTTGCACCCAACGGTTTTACGTTCGGTTCGGTCTTGACAAAGATCGAGTTGCTTGCCTAACCTATTTTGTCGCGTGTGTAGATAGTATGGTATGTGCGATCTACAGGCCCAATCTCCATTGGTGCTTGACGCTGCCCGGATTGACATTGCACTGTTTAGGCCATTATTTTCAGTTTTTAATTGAATCGAGTCTAATTTGGTTGAGGACCATTTTTTCGCAATTTCAGCTTAGTTTTCGTGTGCTTGGAGCCTTATTCAGATGATCCTAGCCCCGATGGAAAGGACAGTATTGTTCCCGAGGTTTCCCTTGGCGTCTTAGGGTGTAAACCCTAAATGCACATAGTCTGTTTTCAGTGCAAAGGCACCCCCGCAGCACCGGCAGTGCCCAAAAGAAATGCAAATTAGGGTTCTGGTCTTGGCACAAGGCACCAACACAATGCCTTTGCCAAGCCCATTCTTGTTTTGGTTCAGCATTACCTCCTACATCATCAACCCATGCTTTCCGTGGTCCGGATTGGCAGAGAGCAGCGCCTTTGTGCTAGAGGTGGAAGCCTTTTCTCCAACTTTTCACCCTTTTTGCCTGCTTCCTACGACCTTCCTTCTCACCCTTGCTTCTCCACTTCTCCTCTAGGCATCCCTTACACCTCCTAGCCATCACCAAGCCTAGCCCTAAGAGACTTCCCCTAGGATCATTTGTAGATAAGTTCTTCCCAGATATACCTTTTCTTCATTTTTTACTGTCTGTTTGGTGATGATGCGCTTGATTGGGCATTTTTCCCGTACTTTTTTTGGTATATTTAATTTTTTGGAGTTGATAGAAGGTAGTTTCAGAATTGTTGCGTAAGTAGATAAATAGATATGTTTTTTTTAATATGTAATGGTCACCTACTTGCACAGTCTTGGTAGTTCTGCTCTCACTCTCACTATACATCTTAGTTTTGCATGCTATCATTTGAATCTTGTTGATAAGAGGTAGATATACAATATTTATGAAACATTGTTTTCTTTTATTCAGTCTCTATGTGCATGTATGATAACCAAAATTGGCAAAACGTGGAGGCTTTACTACTTTTAGTATCTTATTGCCAATTTCTCCAATTTTGTCTCCCTATTTTAGGTTTCCTTATCATGTTATATTTTCATGTTTGTTGTGCTGGTGTTCTCTATCACTAAAATACCAAATTTAAAATAACCTCAATAAAGGCCTAAACAAAACCCCTATCCATTGTTTTTGTATGTTGTGTTTTTGAAATGCTTGGCTATGTTCTGTGTTTGTGTTCCAAGTTGAGCCCCTAAACGATTGTTATAAATTCTCTAAAATTTTTTTGACTTATTAATTGTCTATTAACATGTAAAATTTGGGTTATGCAAAATTCATTTATGTGGTTTCATAGTTGGGAATTTGGGAGATACATAACACTATTCGCAAATCAAGGAAATCATTATTCTTTACACCAATACATCCTTCATTTAATTGTATATGGCACAAAACAATGAGGATTCGCAAGCTTCTATCCAACAACTATCAGGGTGTGCAACATATGTGAAGCCATTACAGAATGAGGAACCATGAGTATCCCAAGAAGCAGTAGTGGCGATTCCACCTCCCCCTTCAGCAATACTGGTCCACTGTAGACTATATACTCTGGAGAAATTCATTGAAAATTGTGCTATATCCGTTAAGAGCAATGCTGGACCTGATAATACGAAGGCTTGGTCTCTACATATGCTTAAGACATTTAGGGCAATGAGAGTACCTGAAATTCAATGGGGTAGACTTGTCTCATGTGTATTGGAAGAATAGGTTGCTTTCCGGAGTGTAGTAGCTCAAAGGACCGATTTGGTTGGGAGGTAACTCGATACCATTAGTTAGGCTGAATTCATTGAAGCATTCAATGATAAGTATTATCCAGAACATGTTAGAGAACAAAAAGCAATGGAGCCTAAATGTTCAGGTGTTTAAGTAGAAATTCGTTCAGCTTGAGAGGTTTACCCCGTAAATATGTGCTATGAAGAAGGCCTGGAACAACAAATTTGTTTGGGGACTCCAATTTGCACTGAAGAAGAAGGCAGAAAGCTACAGACCTAGAACCTTGACGGTGGCAGTTGCAATAGCTTTTGTTGTTGAGAAAGTGCTGGCTGAACACTATGGGCCTTATATTATGAAGGAGAAGAACAAGACTTAGGGTGCCAATTCCAATTCCAAGAAAGCAACAACAACCATGATGTTTATGGTAAGAGAAAAAGGAATGAGGATAACCTCAAGCTGGCATGCCCAAAGTAAAAAAAGGTTCATGTCAGTGAATGCACATGAAGGGAACATGGAAGCGTTTTGAATGTGGTAGGAGTGGACACATCAAGAAGAATTACCCCAAAACTCCAAGAGCAAAGGAGGTAAAAGAATGAAGGAATAATGTAGATAATGTAGTACAAGGTATAGTAGTATGCACTAGTTACTTTTAATAAAAGTTTTATCAGGTTGTAATACCCGAATTTGAGTTTTGAAATCTGGACAGAATGAACAAGTCCTCTTCAAAAGTTCACAACTTCGAAACATGTCTCCTAAAATTATGAAACTTGGAAGGATGAAACTAAACTCTAAGAAATCCATAGAATCAAGAATCGCATTAATCCGATTTTTTTAGTTGACTTATAACAAGTCGATTAAAGAACTAGGAATATCAAAACCATGGATATGAGAGAAGATGCTTCTTTTGTATAATTAGTCTTAACTAGACATATGATTCACTCTAATTTATGAAGTCCAATGCCATTGAAAGATATCTTCACTCTAACAAGGAAGCAAGTTAATATAAGTAAACGGACAAGGAGAACTTATTATGAACAAGCTGGACACAATCACATGTGAAACCAAGCCTATATCAATATCATAATGTCCATCATGATGGGGCTAGACATTTGTAACACCTCGAGGCCAGACCAAATCTCAATGTTAGAAATTAGCAAGCTATTCAGTGGACTGCTGCTTTGGACTGACACATGTGGAGGTAGATCTCAACCCTCAAGGACGCATAAAATGGATTACCTTGTACTGCTATTGCGTACATACGTGCCTTGAAAGAGATATACTTAGGGAGCAAAACAACTTTACCTTGGTCTCCCTTACATGATTGCTCCGAGTTATAGAAAGAGGAGCACACCTGCCACAAATAAGAGGTTTCAATTTTAAATAAATACTTGACATGATCTCTCCAAGTTGTAGAAGAGGCACACCTTGCTACAAATAAGAGGTTGGAACTCTAAAGAATGTTGAACTTGAAATGTATGCTAGATATATGAACCAGTTCTTATACTTAGGTTCAATCCTTTACTTAAATTTCCTTATTGCATGATCTTGATGACTTTCACATAATGGAAACATGGGTCATGGTTACTTGTTTCATATACCCAAGCATTGCACATTCATAAGGCATTCTTTTGATGTTAGGGCTTCATACTCGAAAACCTGGTGGTCACATGGATTCTTCAAGTGGAAAGAACTGTTGCTTCAATCTAAGTTACTTGATCACATGCACACATAATGCTGCAACCACAAAGTTTCGTATACATGGCATTGCCTCACTTTAGTTCTACAACTATAGGGCTTAAGATGAACCCTACATAAAACTGTTAGTCATATGCCCCAAAGCTTAACCCTGCACTAATAAAGTAGGGTTAGAGGAAATCACAACACACCCATGATTTCATTAACATCCCAGGCCATCGCATAACTTATTACAATATTTAGGGCACCAGCCCATGAAAAGTTACATTAACCTCCAAAATACATAGCCATAAAGAATGCATATAACATAACAACATAACACAAGAGAGCAAGATCCCCCGCCACCATGATCGTCTATATCCTTCAACCTAAGTTGTCCATTGTCAAGGAAACTCACCTACATATATAATAAAAAAATAGTCAATAATCAACATATTACCGTATTTGATATAACTAAACAATTACATCAAGCTGTAAGAAATGTAGCCTTAGTACACACGTTGAAATTATGAAACTTCAAGAAAACTCACACTCCCAAATTACATCACACTAAGCACGGAAACATCAAAATAAAGATACATACTTATGCCCTCATACCCTCCATATATTGCCTGCCTTTGCAATCAGATGGTTGGGAACCAAAGCGACAAGTTCTTGAAATGGGTTGTGTGACATAGCACCCACTATAGCTGCACTATATTGGGTGGGAGGAGTGCTACTTAATGTTCGTAATTAGTGTACATCTTGACTTTGAAAACCATTAATCGAACTCATCTTTGAAGTTTTGTTAAACTACGGAAAGTTGGTTAAATGGCTCAATAATAGTTAGATCCAATAAAATGCCACTAATCCTGTCCTAATGAGAAAACTTTACTAAACCATGCTTAATGAGTCATGTAGAGAGTCAAGCAAAGGAAGTCCTATAGACTTGGATGAGTACAACTCCACGTTCAAGCTCGATGAGCTCATTGTAGCTATCCTAACATGAAATGTACTCAATCGAATACCTACCATACCATGCAAATAGCTAAGCATGCAATCACACAAGAACACATTTGATAGACCCTAGTTAAGTCAATTAATTAATGTTTAAGTATTTCAAGTTCAATTATTGGTTAAGTGCCATTTGATGGATTTCAATCATTTGTTGGATAATTAAAACACTTGAACAATCAAGTTAAACACCAAATACAAGTTTAAGTAGATCTTGACCAATGAATATACTAAACAATTAATTAGCATGCTATCCGTAAATAATCAAAAGTATTGGAGAACTTATCATGGATCAAACTTCATGATTCTACTCATGATCCATTCTCATCATCAAAATATGAAATACGCAAGTCTAAGACTTCACAATCCCCTGTTTTGATGATGACAACATTTGTAGCTCTTGTATCGTGGTTTAAAAGCCAATCTTCATTAAGCAAACACCGAATACCCAATTCTCAAAGCTTTAGGTCCTTTTCTCCAAGACATACCCTCTACACTTCTAGAAAGTCAATAGCCAACTATGCTTCAAGATTGAACTCTTATCTACAAAGAAATGGTTAGTATTTTTTATACAATTATTGTAAAACCCACGATTCGAGTATGTTTTAGAACACATGTACTGAGCCGACGCCAGTCGCGTGTATGAGCTACGAGGTGTCATGTGTACCCAAGTATATGATGATAACGTCATAAATACAGCAGAAAAGAATGAGTTATCAGAATATATGAGAGTATGCAGTCCAGTTTTTTTTTATTATGTAGTTTGATCGTAAAATTAGTTTTAGGCTGTTTACCGCGTTAGGACGCGTTACTGGCAGCTTGGGTAGGTTGATAGTTATAGAGCATGTCATTATGATGTTTTGGTGTTATTTTATTTTATGGTATTTTTCCCGATTTTTCTAGATTTTTTTAAGATTTTATTACGAGTAAATAATCAATTTGACTCAAGACGGAGTCAAGTCAAGTTTTATTTATGAGTATGCCACCAGTTCATTTTTTTTTACCCCGACACTTCCTCCCCCTTCTTCCAAACCCTAGCCGCCACCATGTCGCGCC
>JAVDBV010080971.1:0-25023 GCA_032619315.1 Piper longum | reverse complement strand
ATTTTATTTATTTATTTATTTGTTAATTAGTTTTAGTTTCTTATTATTTATATATTTGTTGATTATGATGAATGATTATGTGACTAATTATTTTTATTGATAATATATTTATTCATAAGTATTATTTTTATTTATGTTTACCTATTATTGATTAATTAATTGATTATTAATTATTTTCGTGTTCATATTATTATTTACACGTATTTAGTCGCATCTTCGTATATTTAATATTTATATTAATATTTCTCATGAATAGTTAATGTCATTAAATTATTTATTTAATTATTTAGTATCTATCATTAATAATTATATATTTACTTATTAATATTAGTCTTATTTATGCTAATTAAATTTTATATATTTAATAATTTATTTGTCTATTCTCGTGTATGTTATTATGTATTTGTATGTCATTGTGTATTTTAGTATTATATAATTATAATATTATTTTTTGATTAAATTATTATTTATATTTATGTAATTATTATTATTATTTAATTATCTAAGAATGTGTTTATTTCTTTATTATTTATTATTTACTATTATTATGTCTCGATTAACGTGATATATGTTTAGCTATAAGTTTATTTAGTACCGTCTTACTTATTAAGATGTATTGATGATATGAGCACACACCACATGCATGCATCATATAGGGATGTTACTAGGATATTTAGCAGTGGGTTCCGATGTAGGCTTCGGAGTCTGAGCTCACCGTAGATGTGCAGATACGCTTGGAGCTTGGACCACAGGTCCGTAGGACTCTCTCCCTCTGTGCTTGACTCTTTGTATGTATGGTTTAATCGTATTTTATACGTAGAATGACATCGAAAGCGTTTTATCGGATCCTTCCGATGTCAGGCCATTTAGCCGTGTTTTATATGCAAGTTTAATAAAACTACAAGGATGAGAACCGTTGTTGGTTTTCGAAGTTTAGCTCCAGAAATATATTATACATGCCTCATCCCTAAGCCTATTATATAAGTACGCGTTGTTTTACGGATTTCACGAATAAGAGAATGAGTGGTACGGAGATATGTATGGACCGTGCTAGTACTCCTTCAAACCATGAGGTAGTGCGGGTGTATGATGGTACTGCATTATGCAGTACCATCATACCGGAATATGTGGCACTAACTTAATTGTTCCTTTTTGCCATTTGAGTACAGTGACGGGTGATATGGAAGGTGTGAGGGCGTAAGCGCTGTATGTATGTATGATTATGTTTATGAGCCGTGCATGCGAGCCGGCATTTGTTTAAGTATATTTGCTTATTGCCATGTGTGAGGCATTCTTGAAGTTTCATATGTTTTCGTGGGTAATGGAATACCCATTTTCCACATTGTATTAGTTATTTTCGGACCAATAACATTCGTTACTGACGGTTTTCTTATAATATATGTAGGTCTCGTAAATCCTGTATCGACTTCGGCGGAAGGACAGATAAATCCTACACACACTTGAGCTCAACATAAGATTTTCTTTTTTGCATTTATTTATATTTGATGTATTTTGATGTTTATTTAACAATGTCTTCCATTCTCATGACACCAAGAGGGTTATTTCGATCTATTTTATGGATTGAGTCTCACTGACTAATATTATTAAACATGTCTCCACTCGATCATAACATTTCTTATCCGGTTCTTAAGTTAACCGAAATTGGGGTGTTACAGTCATCCTGTAAGTATTACGGAGTGTTGTGAGAATTGTCTCATATCCAAAATAGATATAAGTTGAAACCTTAATAAATAATGAGTGCTGAGTTCTTTTAGTGGTTAACTAGTAATTTTAAACAAGACCTAAATCTACTCATAGTATCGAACCAAATCTATCCGTGATACTCCTCATGTGTGATGCGTCTGTAAAAGCCCATGAGTGTCAAACCCAAAGTGGTGTAATCAAACCCAAAATGGTATAGTCACATGGCTGCACATGAGTAGTCGACATGCAAAATATGATAGTGCTTATAGATGTAGAGGAATATTTAGTATAATCTCACATCTTCAAGGAGAAAGGGTAATGACTAATATAAATGTGATTTCCTCTATCATCTAAAATAACTAGTCATTTTAGATTGAAGTTTATTGGCCTATTAGGTTAAAACCTTTTTAGTTAATTGGGTATGTATTTAACATACTCTTATATAGTCAGATTAACCTGTCCATAGAAAAACACAAACAAAACATATTTATTAATTTATTTTTAAATTTTTATGAAAATTTAGAGGTCAAACAAGCCTAAATAATAGCAAGTAATAATTAATTATATTATAATTAGATATTACTAATTTATCAAATATAAATATAATAAATGAAATTAAATTATTATAGTCAATATTTATTATAATACAAATATTAATTTATATATAGTACAAATCATGAATTATTTAATTCACAAACCACGAGAAATAGAAAAATAAAATAAGATAGAACGTCAAAAAGAAAAATATATATAATTTTTCACCCAAAAATTCACGCAACAATGTGTAAAAATTAGAAATCATGCAAGAAGAAATCAAACAAATCTTCATAATCAAAAGAAAATAAAAAAAAATAAAAAAAAGAGATACATGCGTGAAAAATGAAGGAAAAAAAACTAAGAAAGGAGAAGGAAAGAATACGACGGAAGGTAAATGAGTAGAAGGGGTTGGCGTCAGAATAAAGGGGGAGGAGAAGAAAAAATAGCGACTCCGAATAAATGAAAACTTAAATAAGTAGAAAGGGTTGGTGTCAGAAGAAAGGGGGAGCAGAAAAAATGGCGACGCCTAATAAATAAAAACTCACCCAAATAGTTTTAACATACCTATTAATTCCCTTAAAATTTTCCTCATATCCTCTAACGTGTAATCATCCTTATCTACCCACAATTCACAAGACATATTTACCTAATCCTTATAAAAACTTCACTACTAGATAATCAAAATAGTAAGCCATATTAATTAAACTTTAATTATCTATAACACTCAATCTAAAAGAATTTTTTTTCATTATTTTTATTTTTTTACTTTTATATTTTATTTATTTTTACTTATTTTTATTTAATAAAAATTAACTAATTAAGATTTAAAAGATAAAAAATTAATTAAATAATATTTACTACTCATTCCAAAATTTATAAAATTTTAAATAAAATAATGTAAAAAATTTTGGGATTTTATAAAATTTCTTACTCTCCGGGCGTATATTACAGAAATTCATGTCGGAAAGTGGGAGATGAGGAGACAGCGCAGCACTGATTGATGCCAAATTGCCAATATACAGTCATGTCAATAGTTTCTTGGGTATTAAATAAAAAACATTTCTTGCGTATTAGAACCATACCGAATTACCCGTACACGTTGCTGTTAATTAGTCTTCGAAAATGATAGGCTTCTATTGAATTCTACACCCACTTTCAACCGTATTGTCTCTGGGGATACAATTTATTGGGTGCAGTGCAGCGGAAAGTCGTTCAACACATTTATTAGGTGTCTCATAAGTTATAACATGAAATATATCAGCAGAAAATTTTAAAAAACATACCTTTTAAGTTCGCTGGCCATCTCCAAGGGAAAAAATTTGGTCATACTCGCCCCATAAAATCAACATTTCCTACGATCAAGTAACATAAAATAAGCAGAAAATTGGCAAGAACAACAATTTAGTTTACAACCGCCGCACAGTAAATAGCATTACCGATTACATTAATTTGCTGCTATGCATCCATTGCCTGTGGAAGGGGAGAAATTTGAACGTTGCCGTCTATTCCAAGTGTAACTCCACAGAGAAGCTCAATCTTCGATTCTCTGTTCTTATTAAGAATATTCTGCATGCCAAGGTGAGCACCAAGTTTTTCTTCCATGAATCTGAGAAATAATGGCCATTGAGAATTAGGGAGCTAGGGAAGGAAGCATGCACTCACATTGATGATATCGTTGAGTAAGAAGTCCGGCATGGGAGGCGGCGGATTGTAGAACGACAAGCTCATGTGCTTCCTCACCTGCTTCGGGGTGGAGGGCGCCATTAGATTTTCGATCGCCGCCGCCTTCGCTCTCTCCAGCACCCCCATGCTGTCCATCCGCCGCCGGCTCGGCGCCCAGCTCGACACCACCACCTTCTCCACCCGCTCGCAGTGGTTCCTCGCATGTGATAGGCATCACCGTAGCTGGTGCTGAACACCTAGTACCGCCCCACCGAGCCGCTCCATCAGCCCTCGACGCACTTAGCCTGAAACACCTCCGACCCCTCCGACCACGTAGTCGTCGACTTGCCGAAGAAGACGAGGTCGGCACATATGGGTTGAAGAACTTGCTCAGGTACTTGACCAGCCGGCGCCACTGGTACCCGGCCGAGGGGCAGAAGCCGTGGATGAGCACCACCGCGGGCTTGCTCTCGTCGGGGAAGTCAGGGACCCAGCAGGGGAGGGTTGTCTTGTCGTCGACAGGGGTCACCTTGGGCGTGAGTCCGGCGGCACGGAAGGTACGGCGGAGGAAGAAGGCGACAAGGCTGCAACAAGAGGCGGCCATGTTGTATGCCGGATCACCGAGAAGCTCAGATTCAAAGAAGATGTGCACTAATATATATGTCCTTAGTCATACTCTTGTTCCCGCTCAAAATCGAAGTTCATGCAAATTACATACAAGGGGCACCCGCTTTCGACTGATTGCTCGTCTTCCTCACATTGATTGATTGTACTCTTCTCAGCCCGCAGGCTTGGTAAGGCAATTGATGGGACGAAGGCGCTTTATTGGGAATTTGGGGAGAGAGATATATATGCGGCCAGGGGTGTCCCGGGATTTATTCTGAATCTATTAATAATAACAGGTGAAGAACAGGAAGACTACATAGATTTTGTGATATATAATTTAAGCGCGAGGGGCTGAACATGGTGGGATTTTTGCACTGGATGAGCTTCCTAGAGACTACACCCACTACCATCTCTTTCTTTCAAAAGTGCATGCTCGCCTTCCGTCCCCGAAAGAAAACCTAAATATTGATTAATAATTTCTGGAAAAAAAAACTAAACCGTTTTATTATCTTCTGCATTTTCTCTTCTAGTATATGATTATTGCCCTCCATCGTAATTGACATTTTCGTCGGGATTTAAAGGAAAGAAAGAATGCACTTATTTTTTGAGTCTTAAATTTTGAAAATGAAATCTTTGTTAAAAAGAGATGGGTGACTATGATCATACTAGTAATACTAGTTTTTCTTTGGAAAAAAAACTGCTAGTAATACTAGTTCTATATTCAGAAAAACAGATTATCGCAGTATTAGACCTATGGGAAGAAAGGTAAATTTGATGACGGCAGTTTGGGTCAAAATAAGATTCCCCCCCCCCTCCCTCTGGGACAGGATTTAGGTGCCGCCCGTGGCAACCAACGACTAGCTTTTATCAAAAATAATTAATGTAATTGAAATTACAATAAAATTAAAATATACTAGTTACGGGCCCGCGCTATTCACCGGTCATGCATTCCTCCCACGAAAACTAATTATATTCTCTATAAAAAACACTTATTAAGGCATTATAAATTCTTTTCTAAAGGTAATAAAAGTCATAGCAATGAATATTTAGTAAATAAAGTAATATACTTGTACCATAAATATATGTCAATGAAAACAATATAAAAAATAAGGGTGCACTTAGAAAATATAAACAATTGAAAAAATAATAGCATGAACATCATCATTCACTACAAATGGAGCTAAATGTAAACGTGGGAGATCTTAAAATAGTATAGAAGTAGAGAGTAAAAATATAAATGCCAGAGATCAAACTATAAACTATATAAATATAATAAATAATAAACCAAAACATTGTAAAAAATTCTGACAATTAATTAACAAAAAAATCATTTCCTTAGTAACTCTTAATAGATTTCTTTCTCAGACTTAAGGTTTTTTAATGATGATAATTTTAGGATAAGAACAACAAATTAATAAATTGGAGGCCAAACGTTGGTAGTGAAAATTAGACCGGGGATGAATGGGCTCCGAAGTACTCTTGGAAAAAGTTTGCGATCACCGTTTGAGGATACTCACAGGCAAAAGTCAATCAAAGAGCCTCGTTCGAAAATACTAATATAATTTGTAATTGCCATTCTTGAAAGTGTGGGAGTTTATAGATATAAAACTTTGTCTCTGCCATGAAAAAAAGGAAAAGTGAAATCAGAGATAATCAATCTCATCACAAAAGCTATTAAATAACAATTTATCAAACAAAAACTGCCCAACTTTTAATCTAATTTGGGCTCTATATTTTGCAGTTATGCTACAAAAATGGGTGGTCATGTAAAAAAGTAATATTTTGACTATATATATATATATATATGTGTATATTGTGAATACAGATTCATTTATGTAATACAGTATCATAAATAAAAAAATTTTACAGACCTGCCAAGGACTACAAAACCATTTCCTGGATCAGGCATAACTTCATATCTAAAGCCTCTCTTATTCTCTCAAACCGCAAAAGAACTGATTTACCTTTTATTGCATGCCAAGAAAAGTTGTTGTAAAAGAAATAATCAAGCCATAATTGAAACGACAGAAGAGTGAAGTTTTCACTTAGTCTAAGCTTCCAGCAGGTATAAACCAATTCTAAGAGACACCGTGGAAAAAAGTACAAAATCTATATATTTAGGACCAATAACAAATCCTTCTAATAATTGTTCCTCCATATGCCTAAAGTAATAAATTCTAAATACCAATCCCCGGGCATTACTTTATGGCAGTACCTATTGAGAAGTATAAAATAAACAACCTCAATATATGCATTATTCGCGATCACTGTTATTTTCATTTACGTATTAGCTCCTAATGCAATGTTCTTTAGCCAATTGATAGATAATACGTCGAACTAAATATCATGAACTTCCTTAAATTGTGTACAACCCAAAATAGATGACTACGGAAAAGAGCGTGCTTGAATTGGGTAATGCACAAGGAGCAATTTGGCTTTCTCCACAGCTTTGTTCTCATGCCATAGTTTACTAGTTGTCCCTCCAGGCCTAACAACTTCAATAGTTAGCAACAATTGTTTCAGCCTCTCCACTAATTTCTTCACCACATTACATACTGAATTGTGCACCTGTCATAATGGCATCCCTATTATTCAATCAGGTAATAAAATAGCTAGATCAATAAACCAAATCATCAAAAGAATTAATAAAAATAATAGCAGAGCTTCTATTTATAATTTGACGAAATTTGGAATGTAAGATAAGTATGAAGTACTTAGATATCTACAGCACAACACAAATATAACCGGTCATTCAACATGAGAACAAATGCAATTAGGATGAACAGTTAGCGTTGCAACGGAATTTACCTTTATTTTAAATGATTTTTGATCGGTAACAGCCACGTCGGGAGCTTCATCCGTACGACTTTCCATCAACGAGGGCTTTACTTGTTTTATCTAAACACTAAAAGCAATGCAAAGCTAAAAACACTAGAAATCAACAAAGTTAAGCGTTGATGTAAAACAATTAGAAACAGATGCCTATAGTGACAGCAAATAAAGAATTACAGCCACAAAAAATGCAGCAATAGCGAGAGTAAAAGATAAAGGAGTAAAAGATAAGGGTTAACTATGTTCACTCTTGAACCAGAAAAAAAAACATATAAAATGGCTGTAAGATAGGACTTCATCACACAATAACAACATGCTCAATTATTTGTTGAAGCTTATAAATGAAATTTAGATACTTACTCAATAATCAAAATGGAAATTGTAGCCGACCAAAGAAGATCATCTCAATGAGCAGTCAAATTTCATCAAAAGTTGTAGCCTCAGAGGAACTAAAAAAACCCATACAACTGAAAAACAGGTTGAACTCCAACACCATCAATTGATTTCAATATAATAGGCACATAAAAAAAGACTCTTCTCAAGACCAAGCCTGATAAAAGTATTATTCTCTTAATCAATTTTCTAAATAATACCAGCAATCTTCATCATTATAAATGATTTACTACGTAACATATCTGACATGCAGAAAAACTGTCTATGATTCCAAAAAATCAAGGCAGCACATGCATCAATACACTATTCTAGCCTTCTTATTTCTCTCAAAAGGAGCAAATTAGGTACCGTGTCTCGTGTCACATTAAGTCCTTGATTACATACAGGGTAGTTACTTGCAGGTATCCAATGTTAAATGTGATTTCTCCATAGTAAGATGAGTATAAGACAAATCTTTAATAAGCAAAACAGTAAGTCAGGGGCAATATAAAAGCTTGCAATAGTGCAACCAAACATAAAGATACAGAATAAAATACATAGAGGACTTGGAGCTGGTGCAATTTCCAAATGTTATAAGTTGTAGATTGAACTCACATATACCAACATAATTTTTTTTTAAATCCAATATTATCTAAATATATACATTTTTTGCTAAAATTGTATTTTATATTGGCTATGCTAGGGTATGTTGCTAAGGAATCTGCCTTTCAGTTTCATGCCTAATTTATATTATTTCAATTTTCATATCGAAATTTTAAAATGTGATATTCTCTTACACTAAAGTTTTTACAAACTACTATATGATTTATTAATGTAACGAAACTTTATCTTGCATTTAGTAATTTAAATTTTAAAGAACAAAAAAGATAATCAAACAAATTTAATCTATAAACTGTGTATGTCAATCTTCATTTTATCAACTCAATTAACATTAAAATATTTTTTAAGAAGAAAATCTACTTCGATAATTTTAATTTTGCAGTTTTCTATTTTAACTTATAATCACAAACTGGAAGAAACAATATTTATGTAAAAAGTATCAAACCCACTCAAAAGTTCAACGAACACATAAAAATGTAGAACATATTTAAGACAATTTATTCAAATACCAACATTTTATAAAGACTTCAACATATGACAGTAAGCTTTTGTTTGACTAAGACAAATAAATGTAGGGGTGCTAAACAAGCGAGTGAGCCGAGCTCGACTTATGTTTGAGCTCGGCTCGAATAGTTTGAAGTTCGTTCGAACTCAACTCAAGATCATACGAGTTTTTAACATACGTGTTCGAGCTCGACTCGAATATTTTTTACGTGTTCGAGCTCGACTCGAATATTTTTTACGTGTTCGAGCTAGAATAAACTTAAACTGTTTAATTTTTACGACCTCGAAACCAGTTCGAACCCAGCTCATTCGTGAACTCGAAACTGGCTCGATTAAAAGTCATAAAGCGAGTGAGCTGAGCTCGACTTGTGTTCGAGCTCAGCTCTAATAGTTTGAAGTTCGTTCGAATTCGACTCGAGATCGAACAAGTTTTTAACATACATTCTCAAGCTCGATTCGAATATTTTTTACGTGTTCGAGCTCGAATAAAATTAAATTGTTTAATTTTTTCGAGCTCGAAACCAGTTCGAACCAAGCTCATTCGTGAACTCAAAACTGGCTCGATTAAAAATCATAACTTAATTAGTAACATGCAGTTGGAATGATTTGAACCTACAACCTTGATCAAAAGTCAAAGACTTGAATACCTATCATCTTAACTATCTCACTTTTTTTCTACTCTATTGTAGATAAATAAATATAATTAGTTACAATTAAACTTATTAGTATATATATAATATAATATAAAAATTATATTATTATATTATTTTATCGAGTCGAGTTTAAGTCGAACTACGAATCAAGTTCGAGTTATAACCGATTCGAGTCGAGTCGAGTCGAACACAGCCTTGTCAAGCTCGGCTTGTAGGATTTGATCGAGTTCGAATTCGAGCATTTAAATGTCAAGTTTTGAGTCGAATAAAATTGAGTCAAACATCAAATACTTACGAGTTGACTCGTTCAATTAATAACCCTAAACAGACGTAACAATTCATAAATATTTTTGGTATAATACCAAAGAAGTGTGAGATATGTGTACCTTGATTAATTTGACATCCTAGATGCGCATTATAAATCTTCACATAGATCAGGCCTATAACTCTGGGAATAAACAGAGTAAACTGCTTTACGTACTTTATGAATTGAATGGCTGAGATTTACTCATTGTTCCTGTAACTCAATGCTTGTTGCGTGTTCTTGTAGTATCTATCATACCTTAGTAAGTAAGCCGCTTGAATCGGCGCTTTTCTCGGCTTCGTCTCCACCTTTTGTAATACTATAAATCGATATAAAGATGGCTTTTTGTGTTGTTCTCATTTTCCTCTCAAGAGGAATAAATGCCCAAAACTGATTTCTATGTGCTCTGTCCGCTGGAGACCCTAAACACGAAAAAAATAAAAAATAAAAAATAATTGCTCAACCAACAGTCTCTTCCTATCAGACAAATGAAAGCTTCGCATTGGTCAACAACATTTTTAACATAATAAATTTGATCATTTTACCACTGATTCAAGATCCTGAATGTCAAAGTAAACAACAAATAAAATTGAAAAGCTTCCCCTTTTATTGTTAAATAACATTTAAACACCATAACTTTAATCACTTTACCGCCGATTGACGCTCCAAACGTGGAAAAACTTTAAAAAATTAAAAATTGCTCGACCAACATCTTCCTTGACAATGAAGCAAACATATGCCAGCTTCATCTTTTTATTGACCGACAACATCTCAACACCATAAATTTGATTACTTTACCATCGGCTGAGGCAGAAAGGCAAGCCGGCGCCGGCGACGATGGAGATGAAGCGGTGCATGCAGATCCTGAGGCAGCTGCAGCGACACGAGGGCTGGTGGATCTTCCTCGATCCAGTGGACGCCGAGAAGTGGGCACTGCACAATTACTACCAGATCATCCCCCGGCCGCTGGGTATGGTGAAGAAGAACGTCGAAGCCGTCGCCTGTGCCTCGTTGGATGACTTCGCCGCCAACGTTCGCTCCGTCTTCACCAACGCCCTCACTTACAAAGAGTGGTTTTTACAGACGCCGGGCTTTTAATCGCCGATTGTCACAGCGAGCTGAGATACAAACATGTGGAAAAACAAGTGGTGCCCCCAACAAGCGGGAAATAACACGGTGTTAACTCCCTTACCCGCTTCCAACTTTCCCCTATCCACCCTCAACCTCAAGGTCCTATCCTTTATCCCCTCTCTTCCGCCACCTCAACCACCGCGGCGATGAAGGCGGGACCGCTTCTGGCAATATCTCGGCATCCGCACGACCCAGCTGGACTCTAAATATACCAGCACCATGGCCGCCATTGTCCTTTAGTCCGACAACCTTCAAGTTCGCTATCGGTGAGCCCCTTCTCTTCCTCAACTAGCCCGGACGTCACTGTCCTCCCTTCTCGACTTCGTCCAAGCCATTTCCAGCCTCGAGGATGTCTAGTGCTTGAAATCGTCTCGACGTGGGAAAATCAAGTCTATCGATGGCTGTTGGTTTTACTTTATTAAATTGTGCTTTGAATCTATGCTCTATGGGTTGCTGTGTTTCCTGCATAAAATCTGTTCGATGTAATGTGCATATTTTTATCTTGTTTTATTACAAAATTTTTCAATGCATAAATTTGGCTAAACTACAGGCAAAGAGCTTCGTGAAAATCCAAATAAAAGGAGTAATATTTTTTTTTTACAAGGCATGGGAAATAAATTTTACAACATACAGATATATTCAAAGGTTGGACCACGCTAAAATTTTGACAATATTTATTGAAATTGGTGAGGTTACAACTTGCAAGTCTTTAAAACAATTTGCAATGTTTGATTTAATATTCACTATCTGGAGCATGGTGATCATTAAACTGATGATAAGAATATTAGACAAAGATTCTAAAAAAAATTATCTTTTCTTAACATAAACTCCCTGTTAAGTGGGCCTGATAAAATAAAAAGGTGATAAGAGGAAAACATATTTTTGATATTATCAAGTGAGAGAGATTCATGCATAATTAATTTAAAAAGAAATTATTTAAATTGTCTTCACGTAAGTAAGCCTTGGGTTTGGTTAATAAAAATTTCTCCATCTCTATTATTATATAAAAATTTTTAGGGTTGGACTGACCCACACCACATCTCGGCCTTCCTGTAGGTGGCCACAATAAGCCACTGTCGGCTGCAGCATGGTCCAGAGCGATTTTTGTAGTTTACGACAAATGTGGCTCCTCATTGTCTACGATAAATGGATTAAGCATGGTAATCGAATCCAGCTATTTTTATTATTAGCGGGGAGTCGAGTGGTTTTATTGTTTTTAAAAAACTGATATAAAATAATTTTTTAATTAAAATATTCGGGTGGAGCAAACTTTTTTTTTGTTTACGTAATTTGGGGCTCGGAATTTGCCGCTATAAAAAGTATGTGATTGGTCCAACTTATACATATTTTTTCTTTTTGGCTGATCACCAATGAGTGTCGACTCCAAAGTAATAGATATAAACTCCAAACCATGAGCTGGATCAATCCGGCTGATATAACAAGTGCTGCAACAAATCCCTAACTTTAATTTAGAGGATAGACTTTCACTATATCAACCCATTTTTTATAATTATATACTAATCAACCACACAATTAGAAATATTGAAAATATTTTTTTCTTATTTTTTAATAAAAAATTTTAGTCTATTTGGTTGGCATAAAAATAGTGTAAATGACATAAATATTTTAAAATAGTCAATATTATTAAAAATAGGTATATTTAATATATTTTATATAAAAAGTAATATTAAGTAAAATATTTTTATATAAATTTTGTATAATTATATTTAAGTGGGTACATAAAATAATCAGGATTACTTATGAGTAAGTCACCCATCTTTCATGTGCAATTAATTTCCTTCTTTTTTTATCTCAAAAAATAAAAAAAAAAAGAAAATTCTCTTTTGTAAATAGAAAAAATGAACGGGTGACCCATTTGATGATAATCATTGTAACATCTTAATTTTGCTAAGAGCGTGAACTAAACAAAAATATTAAATCATATATTGTTTCTCTTGCTCAACTTAAATACAAAATCGACCTATAAGATAGATCTAACCACTTTGACGCATAAAAATAATAAAGGCTTAAGAGAATTTAATGCGCAACCAAAATACACATGATTACACCAAAAATATATACGGACACTAGGGTTGGCTTCATGCAAATATAACATCTTAGATGATTCCAAATTACAAAAAAAGCTTTAAATCCTAGGAAAAATTCGACAGTTTCTCCTATAACTAGGACGCATGAAAATTTTTACAAATTTGTATAATTTTATAATTTATAAAAATCACTCTAGACATTTACATTTCACACACAAAAGTATTTTAGAAGTGTTCAACATCATTAATATCACATCATTGATTAGTTATAACTAGAATTTTACATTCTTTAGGCTGTTGGTTTACCTCGCCTTCTCATGGGCCCCTCGTCCTACAAAATAAAGCCTAGAAGCTCCAACTCATGTTCCTTCTTTGTTTCGGGTACATGTACAAGTAACATATTTTGATGTACCTGAAATTTATTTAACCTTCAGTTCCATAAGCCCGTTGCTTGGAGAATTCCTTCATGAATTGGTTAGACTTGCGTGGCCTAAAGTACACAACCTACAAAACACTTGTGTGGCCTAAAGTACACAGCCTACAAAACATATCAAATACAGGTTAGTAAAAATAATTTTCTTCCATTCTAACACATATAAACTCCATATTCCAAAGGCTTGGAGGCTCTTATATATGAATCAAAACGGGCTCACTAGCTCAGAATATTATTTTCATTATATGACCTACTGCCCTTACATGAGTAATTACATTGGCTCACTAACCTCATATAATATTTACATTATATGGCCCACCGATCGCACATCAACATGAGCAACCACACACAACACCAATGAAAAGGTCAACATCCCCATGAATCTTTCTGATCATTACGTCCCTCCAACCAAACCTGTAATACCACACTATATACAAAATATAAATTAGTAGTCAAAGATTACCAATTCGAAAATAACTACGAAAAAATATTTTTAAACTAGCAAATAGATGACTTATCATCCATGTGAAAATTTATCATGAAATCAGAAACCTTTCCACACCCATATCATTGTACTATTGAAATATTGCAAATAATAACTAATCATAATCACGGAAATAAACATAGACATGAACTAGAGATACTCGAGGACAACATGCCAATATTATGGCTAATAGGGCCTAAACTGTAATCACCACTACATCCCAAATACACTCAATTAGAAATCACACCACATATACAACAACATTGCACGGTTTGGATATACTCAAAGGGGAGAATGCACCTATAAAATATATACATTATTAGCAAGTAATAGACCTTATATATATATATATATATATATATATATATATATATATATATATATATATATATATTAATCATCAAATTGAGCACCACAGGTACATATCGATTACGCCCTTCGGTGGGCATCACGCTCCCATCGATCATGCATGTATAAAAAATCTGAAAATCATATAACATGTATAAGGCTTATGAAGGGATGATAAATATCATTGAAACAATTTTTGATATAGATCTAATGTTTTCAAAATTCACATCGAGAGATCTTAACCTTAAAATTTTATTAATCTAAAAAACTTAGTAAGATGGCCTATATGTAGTGGGATTTAATAAAATACTATTTACTAAGTTTTACAATATCAATAAAAATTACGATAGAGCCAAATAGTAAATCAAGTAAAGAGGAGTCATAACGAACATGCGATGCAAGCGTCACGTCCTAATTTGGCGAACTTGACTCCTCATAGCCTAGCAAATGCAAACTACTATTCAAATTTTGAATAATTCGTGCGTGCAATGAGATACAAAATATCCTATATCCAATAAATAACATGACATCAAAGAGAAGAACTTAAACACACAACATATAAATCAATCTTATCACATACATAAGTTGAGCATGTCAAAAACTATAGGGGATTTTGATAAATCAATAAAGACGTCAAAACGGAGATATCGGTACTTTATGACATATATTTCTAGATTTAACCCATGTACTCAAATATAGCTAGTGTTATCAAGATGCCCAAAAGAGTCAGGGCAATTTAACCAGATACCTAGCATGATAATCGAGAATAATATTTCGACAAAATTATGAAAAGTAATTTAAGATTTCGGGTGGGTCAATTATTTAAATTTAACCCTAATGATAATTTCATCATAGCGACTTTTATCCAAAAAAACTTGAAATATCTTGCATCACATTGAGTTAAAAATTATTTTTATTAAAATAATTTTATATTATTTAATTAATTAAGATAATTAAGTTCATTATCAATCAACTTAAGATTTACATGATTATTTAATTAATTAATCAACACACAAAGTGAGATCACCCATACGCAACTGAAAAATTATAATGTTTTAATCTTTTTAAAATTCTAACCATCATTTGATGGATTTAGTCAGTAGATTTTAAAAATTTAGGTTAACATGATTATTTTAGTATATTTAATACTTAAAAAATCATACAAACTATAAAAATCATATTTTTATCACAACATCAATAAGATAATTACTAGATCTATATGATAAGATAATGATCTAGCTATCTATATGCCTAATCACGAAGATCTACATGCAAATAATTATAGATCAACCCAAAACGAAAAGAAATGAAGGAAAAAGGAGTGCACCTCTTCGATGAGGGGAAGAGAAGAAGGAAGGGAAGGGAAGGAAAAGAAGGGACCCAAACGGCTATGTGGAGACCCATGACAGTGATGACTAGTGGCAACGGTGAGGGCACCCATGGGGGAGGAGAAGGGAAGAAGGGAATTGAGGGGTAAAGGAGGAGGGGAGGAAAGAAGGGGAAAGGGAGGGGAAGGGAGGGAAGAAGAAAGGAGGGTGGAGGGCGAAGAGAGAGGGGGGGGGAGTGGATGACTACCTTGAGGGAGGAGAAGAAAGCAAAAAAGAGAAAAATGAGGAATGAAAGAAAAAGAAATAAGAAAATTGGGGTGAAAGAAAAGTGGAAAAAGAAAAATGAAGGAGGGAGAGTAAAATAAAAGGGAAAAAATACAAGATAAAAGATAAAGAAAAAGGAAAAGGGAAGAGAAGAGATAAGTCTAAAATGTATAAATAGAAACACACAATACATACAAAATAGATGTGAATATAAAGCCCTAATACACACAACACAATTGAACATAATGCAAGCCATCAATTTAGCAAATGGGGCCAATAGGAAAATTTAATCGTGGACATGCCCAACGCCCATGTTAAAGTTTAAAATAACATACAAAGATCCTCCTAACATCAAATCACCGACCATATTTTATTTGGATTAAGCTAAGAATAAGCCACACATGAAAGACAAAGACTACGAGTCAAGTTTTACAATAATGATTAATTTAGGTACAACATATAATTGACATGTATTAATTTTTTTAAAAAATATATTGCATGCATACTATTTTAATAAGATTTACCATTTGAAATTTTAATGCTATTAATATTTATTCATGCTAACTAAACAAAGTTTAATATAATACGAACCATACAAATCATAGAAAGCACGCATGCACGCTACTTTACCAAAACAAACCAAAGATTTTAATCTGACGTGATACATGAATGGTAGTTAAAAGTAGAGAATCAACTAAAAGTTGTATTATTCAAATAAAATAAAGTCATATTATGATACCGTACATAAAATATCCAAGGCTAGCGACCACTAATTGAAGGTGTATTGACCTCACTATTTTTAGATTATATATATATATATATATGTATATCATATATAATTTATATTTTATTAGATTATATTACTAGTTACCCTAAAATAAAGTCATATTATGATACCATACATAAAATATCCAAGGCTAGCGACCACTAATTGAAGGTGTATTGACCTCACTATTTTTAGATTATATATATATATATATATATATGTATATCATATATAATTTATATTTTATTAGATTATATTACTAGTTACCCTAAAAATAATATAATATGAAATATAATTTATTATAAGTTATTATAATGACTGTAAGACCCAATAAATAATTAGAGATACATTAATGATAACAAATATTAATTATTAAAATTTTGAAACCATTATCTAAATTATATAATGGGTACTAATTTGGAAATAATTATAAGTTCGTGAAGCCATATTAATCGTAAGACTTTACAATTGATGGATCACTCACATAAAATAGTTAATAAGTAAGACAATATAAACGGTGACAAAAATCATTGTTTCCCGCAATAAATTAAGGACTTTATTGTCAGTAGTTACGGTGTTACCGTGAAACGAGAATATTTACAGCTTTAAAATTTAGCCACTCAAGTTCAAATTATAGGGATGTAATCCAACAACATTATAATCACAAGGCTGATATTAAACTTAACTATAACCGGTTGTGATACGAATTATTCTGGTTAAGCATATAATAATAACGAAATTTAAACTACGTGCCGTTAATGGTAAAACAGTAAATCCAGTCCACACAAAAAGCAGGTCATTTCCACAGCTAAAACCCTTTCGATCCCCTCCCACCATTCGCCGGCCAGCCGGCCAAACCGCTGCCGCCGCAGCAGCCGCAGCCGCCGCCGCCGATCTCTCCTCCGCTCTACCAACCATGTCTTCCTCAATTCTCGACTTCGACAAGTTCGTGGAGCTCCACGGTCTCGTTCTTGCCTCCGCCGGCGTCCCCGCCTCCCTCCACCGGCGCCTCTTCCACAAGCTCTCATGCGAGACGTTCGACGGCGGCGATTTCTTCCGAATCGAGCCTTGCGATGGCGGCCGGAAGCGGCACCTCGTTCTTGCCGCCGAATCCATGGCCAAGGAGTCCGACGTCTTCCTTGTCGACCATGCCTGGACTTTTCGTCTGCCCGACGCCCGAAAGCAGGTTCCTTTGCGATTGGACTGGTTTCAATTGATCTTGCCTTGATCTTGCAATGGTGTGAATTTCGACTCGGTTGTGGGGTTTATGCAGCTCCAAGAAGTTCCGGGCCTCGTTGAGAGGATGGCGGCGCTTATGTGTGTGGACGTTGATGTGAGCTCAGATGGCGAAGGAGATGATGAGGGTGGAGAAACTGGTGTAAAAGCTTCTGCCGCTGAGATTGTCGAGATGGGGCTAAAGAGAGTTCAAGAGCAAGGAGACCGTGCTCCCGTGTGGTTGGAGCTGGAAGAGTTGGACATTGACGACGATATGCTGCTTTCTCTGGAATTGTCCACGAAATTTCCGGTCAGTTACTCGTGCAGCATACAGCACGGATGAAGTGTGCAGTATTTGATTCGGGAGATCCCCTTCTTAAGGACTGCTTAGATATTTATAAGATTTGATTTTGTTTTCAGTAATTGGGTACTGCATGTTTTAGGTTAACTGTATCAGAGGTTTCTGAAGGTATAGCTTTTGTTGTCAGAATCTCGTGGCACTTAATTTGTGGGGAAATAAGCTTCATAGCGCTGATGTGGTAGTTCAAGAAATCTCCAAATGTCAGAACCTAAAGGCTCTTTGGTTGAATGAGAACCCTGTTGCGTCAGGCGGGTAAGTTGGTTGTGGTTGTCATATTTGGATCTCTGTGTCTCATTAACCTGCAATCAAATACGAGTAATCTTCTCATGTATATTATTAAAAATTTTACTTAGTAGTTGAAGCCTGGTATACTATATATATGAAGTAAATTTTAGTATTTCACTGAGAAGGACATCTTTAATGAAAATGTAAATCGCGCAAGTGCTAGAAGAGCATATAGAAAGCAAGCATTAGAACATACAAGTCTTCAACATCTGCAATATACATATGCATATGAAGATATTGAGAGTAATGAATTATTTTGTGATGAGTCTTTTCTTTTTTGGGGGGCTAGGGGTTGGGGGTATTATGATCTTTAGAAAAAGTGTGTTCATCAATATGGCTCAGACCTGTATTTATACAAGATTTCAATGAACACCTACAAATCAACTGAAAATTGGAGACCAAGAATCAAGTTAAAATTAATACAAAATTACACTAGACAACATCTATAGAATGATAAGATCAAATTTCATCGTTCACTTACTCATAGAGAATACTTCTCTCATTTGGAGTTAAAGAGGGAGTTTTCCATTTACCGTCACGAACATACATTTATGCAGGCAGGTCTACACAATTTTTTGATGTTCGTGGTATTATGGCACAATTGGATATTCTTAATTGTATCTGCTTTTAATTGATGGTTGTATGTTCATCAATTAAATTTTGAAATCTTCCATTTACCATTATGAATAGACATTTAAGTGGGCAGGTCTATACACATTTGCTGCTAATGGTGTTATGGCTTGATTGGACATTCTGAGTTATGTCTGCTTTTAATTGACTGTTGTATGTTCAGCAATCAGATTTTGGAAGCGATTCTTCAAAGTATCTCTGGTTTAGAGATATACAACTCCCATTTTATGGAGTGTTTCAGCCACTGGGCATTAGGATTTTGTGGACGTGTTTATGGAATAGAGAATCCCTGCAGCTCTGAGTTTGATATCCATCCTTTGAAGGATATCACGGATCTTAATCTGTCAGATAGGCATATTAATAGATTGTCTGATAAGGTAATTTAGGGCCTTTTTTCCTATGTTTCTGAATTTGAATATTTTTTATGGTCTCCAAATAGTGGTTTTCAGATAATATGAGAAGCAGCAGGGTTTCATGTTCTATTTATATTTCTTCCTGTGTATGCAATCATGCGTTAATGGAAGGATAAATTAGTTGGCATTTTAATCTATTAGTTTTTGAATAACACCACAAAGAAGTGTGCATGAGAAGACACTGACTATATTTATCCCAGATGACTGCAAGCATGAACTGGTTTATTTAGCAGTCTGTTTTTTAAATGAGAATCATATTATTCTCTGGAATTTTGTAATGGTACTTGATAATACTTCTCCAATTATTTTTTAAATAGGATACTCTTTTCCTCAGATATTTTGTCCTCAAGAAATCCCAATGCTTTCAAGCTTAAATTTGCGGGGCAATCCATTAGATGAGAACACAGCAAATGACCTGTTGAGAAATCTGCAGGGCTTTACTAAACTGCACTCTCTTGAGGTGCAATAATCTCATTGGCCTTTGCTGCATGTTTAAATTTTCAAAGAAATATTGTCATCATGTGTCCATCTCCAGGTTGACATCCCTGGTCCACTTGGGAAGAGTGCAGTAGATATTATTGAGTCTCTTCCAAATCTAGAGTTATTAAATGGCGTCAAAGCAGCTAGCATATTAGAGTCAAGGAAGCATGTTATTGATGCAGTCATTCAACCACGTCTTCCTGCATGGGACTCTGGTGAGTCTTTGGTTGAACGTGTGATGAGTGCAATGTGGCTTTATATGATGACATACAGGCTCGCTGATGAAGAAAAGATTGATGAAACATCTGTGTGGTATGCTTTATTTCCGGAGCTAGTAATTTGGATTTTGTTGTTGTTACATTTTCATTATTTTTATTAGACATTTCCTACTATCTGGAGACCCATATCCAGAAAATGTCACAAACAGCATTTCTATTTTTAGCTCTCCGACCAAACGTGTGTGCCAGTGAACATTGACTTCCAATTTTTCCAGTTAGGTGCTAATTACTTAGTGCCCACATAAATTTTTATGTCTTGCATTCATGTTGGAGGGTTGGGGCTGCTTTCTTTTCAGAAATTGCTTGAGAATGAAGCGTGGGAATGAAAATTTGTGATTCAAGTTATATATAGAAAGTGAAACTCAATAGAGTATGTTAATGGAACCAAAATACTTGTTAATATTAAATGGATTATAAAATATAAAGATATGTCTTGTATTTGGTGAATTCAGGTATGTAATGGATGAATTTGGATCCGCTTTGGGACACAGTGATGAACCAAATTTTAGGGTTGCTCCTTTTCTATTTATGCCTGAAGGAAATTTGGCATCTGCTATCAGGTTATCCTTCCATGATTTGATCTTCTTTTTTGTCAAATAAAAGTACCCTCTCAGTTAATTTTTATTTTAGTCTTATTTGACCATATCTCTGTCATTTAATTTTTTTTCTAATGGATGATTTAAGCAATTTTGTTGATAGCTTTATTGGTATCTGTGGAGGTGTCTGCATTACATTTTCACAATTTTCTTCGTAATTATTGTTAAATTGGTCCCTCATTGCAAATAACAATTTCATTTGTTATGATTGTTAAATTGGTCCCTTAGTGTAAATATTTTGTTCTAAATGAGCTTAAATATGATGACATTAGCTTGTTAAATTGTTCCCTGAGTGTTGTCTTTCGCATTATGCTCATTTCTCTTATCATTGAGATGAAAATTTTTTCTTATCCATTGATCACATTGAGAACTAATTCATTTAAATTGAAAGTTAATTTCTATCCAATTTTAAAACTGTATACACTTTCTAAGAGTTCCTTATTTTTGGTTGGAGTATTTGTTTACTTCATCCCTGCATGCTGATGATCTTTTTGTCGTGTTTGTATCTGCACCTTATCGTAGCTAGCTATGCATGGTAACACATGATTTTGATTTCACCATGTCACCCAAAATACCAAAGACAATAACACAATTCTGTGCGTACACTGAACAAAATTTTGGTAAATGTTTTTCCAGTTTTTCCTTGTTATGGCCCACCCAAAATGTTTTTAAGGGGGATGAATGCACTCGAGATTTCTTGTTTGGTATTGGAGAGGATAAACAACGATCTGCAAGACTTACAGCCTGGTTTCACACTCCAGAGAAGTACTTTATCGAAGTCAGTTATAAAGAAAAAATTCTCCTATGGGTTGTACTTTTGTGCATAATTTTAAGCTACTTTTGTCTGTTCAACAGGAGTACAAGAAGTTCAAGTGTCATCTAAATTCAAATAAGTGTTGTGCTCTTAGTGTAGAAAATTCTAGCTCACAAAGGGTTCTGCCGAAGGATGGACATTCTCTCTTTGTTTATACAGATATTCCGCATATTGAGGAATATTTAAAACGCCCAGAATTTGTCCTAAGTAAGTTCATATCACAGATTTAGGCCTAATCAATATGTGATGTGCGGCCTTGTATTTTTTCTGTTTATCAGAATGGTAATTACATCTGCTGAAAATTTTCTGTAGCAACTGATACAAAAGAAGCAGATATCATATGGACTAGTATGCAGATAGATGAAGAAGTTAAAAAAGCTATTGGCCTAACAGACAAGCAGTATATTAATCAATTTCCATTTGAAGCTTGTCTTGTTATGAAGCATCACCTTGCAGAAACTATTCACAAGGTTTAGGGTCTTCCTATATGCTATTTTGCAAATCACAGAGGGTATTTTTATAGCACTATTACAAGTATACTATCTCATTGGTTTCCAGTTGAATGTATATTTTTCTGATAGGCACAAGGGTCTCCTGACTGGCTTCAGCCTACTTACAACCTTGAAACCCAGTTAGCAGTACTGATTGGGGACTACAGTGTGCGCAAGAGAGATGGGCTCAATAACCTGTGGATATTAAAGCCGTGGAATATGGCAAGAACGATTGACACTACTGTGAGTGGAGACTTATCTGCAATTGTTCGTTTCATGGAGACAGGTCCGAAAATATGCCAAAAGTATATTGAGCATCCTGCTTTGTTCAAGGGGAAAAAGTTTGATCTTCGTTACATAGTTCTGGTTCGAAGTATTAGCCCTTTGGAAATATTTCTTGCCGATGTATTTTGGGTAATGCTTTTTTCAATGGGTTTAAATCTTCCATTAAGTTGATGGTAGAAAACATTCAGTCACTGATTAAGAAAACATTCAGTCACTGATTACAAACTTTTTCCTTTTACAGGCTAGGTTGGCAAACAACCCATATTCATTAGATAAAACCAGTCTGTTCGAGTATGAAACACATTTTACAGTCATGGTAATTTTGTACATTATCAGAAGAAAATTTTTTAAAACTGTTTCCAAGCTTTCATGTGCATATTATAGTTTCCAATCGTCCTTCTCATTGAGTCAGTTAATATTTGGCCGTATTAACATCAATAGTTCACTGAATTTGTGCTTTTTCATTCCGAGCAAATTTCAGAATTATATTGGACAGCTAAATCACATGAATACTCATGAATTCGTGGAGGATTTTGAGAAGGAACACAATGGTATCCATACATCTTTTGTTGAAAATTATTCTTATCATTTTTGTATCCTGTCAATTGCCCAAGGTTGACAAGTGGTTGTGTTAAATTATTTTTAAGTAAAATGGATGGACATCCACCAGAGAATACGCCATATGCTGCGGTCTGTGTTCGAATCAGCTGCTGCTTCTCAACCAGAGATGCATAATTCAACGTCAAGAGCCATGTATGGTGTTGATGTCATGCTGGATTCTTTTTTCCAGCCAAAGCTACTGGAGGTATTCTGTTTTTGTGTGTTGCATGTATATAAGTTGCCATTTATTTTTATAGGCTCGTGGAGTGAATTCTATAGATAAAATTTTATTTATAAGTAATTGTGAGATATTTTAAAAAAGAAGAGTTAAAAAAATGGTTTGCACATTTAGTAGAGGTAACCAATTTAAAAAAATGAAGGTATCTGCATGTAGGTTATTCAGTTTCTTTGCACTTGTGTGTGTTTAGGCACATTACTTGTTGGCGCTTTCACATGAGTTGGCCTGTTGATTTTAAAACTTTTGATCATACACCCTGTTGCTCTAAATATTGGGATCAGAGTCATGGATTTTATTTCTCTTTTCAACTATCAAAATGTATCTTTTCATGTCAATTACTGTAATTTCTCATGATTTTTTTGTCTAATGGTTTCAAGAATGAAAAGCTTTTTTTAATCCACTGCAGGTTACCTATTGTCCTGATTGTTCAAGAGCATGTAAGTACGATTTCCGCAATGTGGTTAGAGGAAGGAGTGAAGTGGTAAAGGCGAGCGAATTTTTCAATCATGTGTTTGGTTGCCTCTTTCTCAATGAAACTGATCATGTAGCTCCCTTATAGGTTGTCCTTGGAATATCAACAGGCTAATGCAATTTTGCTCTATTTATTATGAGTTAATGAGAAGTTTAATTTGTTCCTCAGTTCAATTTCAAGGGCAGAACGCTATATTTTTTTTGTTTTTGTTTTTAAATGTAATTTATATTTTGCCTTAATACATACAGTACTTTTAAGCCTACCACCTGTATTACATACTAATGTAGGTTGTAATTGAAAATATTTTTCTGCGTAGTCTTGTAATTTGCCAGCTGCTTGGCTGCATGTTTCATGACCCGGCTTTTTTCAATCTGCATGAGCTCTGTGGGTCCACCATCTAAAAAATGGTGAAGGAGTAAGAGAAGTTTTCTTAAGTCTGCCACACTCGGGAGATTCAATAACGACTGCTATTTGGGTGTTACTTAATAAACTAAATCAGCCTCTCTCGGTACAAGACCTTACCGGCTGTGTAATCTCTTGATATGCTAGGAAATATCAAGATAGCCAAAAAACTTAACCGTGCGATTAATGCTCTCCTCGGTTACATTTAGTAATCAAATTTCATAACATGATTTAATAGATTAAATTAGATTTACAATTTGTTTTTTGCAACCTATATACATATTCCATGCATTTGAACTGACTTAACATGTATATATAATTAACTCTAATTTTATAACCAAGAGGTTTTAACTCTTATTCATTTCTACAAGTGTTTTTCTAAATTTTAGCAACAATGTTTTATTTATCTCAACTAAATTTATAACCTAGAGCCTAAAAAAAACCTGCAGCGGAGCCCAGGGATTATTCCGATTTTTTAGGAAGTATAGGGCGCTGATTCGGCTAGTTATTACACCCAGGTGTGCGGTTGCCCTGGCGTTCGCAAGATTGGCGGATACAAAAACAATTAAGAAAAAAATCCTCCCTCCGTATTGTTGAAGGAGGGAGAGAGAGAGGGAAGAGAGAGAGAATGGGGAGTAAGAAACGCGAGGTTTAACGACGATTGGGAAGGAAGGAAGAAGACGAAGGAGGTGGTGGAGGAGGAGATGCCGCACGATCGGCGCTCCACATCCGACCCTTCTCTTTCCCAAGACGACAATCTGTGAGCCATCGGAATTCCCTCTGTCGGGGGGGGGGGGGGGGGGGGGGGGGGGGGGGGGGGGGGGGGGGGGGGGGGGGGGGGGGGGGGGGGGGGGGGGGGGGGGGGG
>JAVDBV010080957.1:0-13031 GCA_032619315.1 Piper longum | reverse complement strand
CCATGCATGCGCACACACGCTACGTGGCCCGCGGCCTGTAGTTACCGATATTTGCCCTTGACTCACCCTCTCGGTATCACAAGTGCATAATGAGTCATCTTGCGCCATTACACCCTGTCACCCCTTTCGGCCTGGGGGCAGGTGTTTCATCTTTCAAGTACTTTAAGGGTGCGGCCCCGTGTCGGACTAAGTCAATTCCTTGACCCCGGTTGCACTCAGTGCATGGTGGTCGAATATAAACTCAGGCCGACCAGGGCTGCCAAAAAGGGAAAATACAACATTTCAAATAATTATACGGACCTGGATAGTTCGTAAGTGAACCAGCAACTGCGACCAACGATTCTAATCTAATCGAGAATATAAAATTATACATGAGTATAATTTTATTCAAGTAGAAATGCATGCAACTAAATGATTTAAATATATCATTATTAAAATTTGACAACCTAAAACATATAACATTTCACAATATTCAACATTTACAACTAGTCTAGCTAGGTAATTAATTAATTATGTGACGTAATACTTTACATTTTAAATTTTATTATCTAAATCACAATTGACACTTAACAAATGATAAAATAATTAATAACCTAAAATCAAGTATTTAATTAATAATATTAGTATGTTTTCCTTTGAGACGATAATTACTTAAATAAATGATTTCAAAAATTAAATTTATGATTTTTATGCTTTAATCATTATCATTATTAATATCAATTTAGTGATTACTGGATACTTACTTAATTAAATAAAAGCTTGGTATACTCATAACAATTTATTAATTCATTAATTTTTTTATTTATTTCTTGATTATTAAATTGGCGATTAATCAAAGACGCTACTGATTATTTTAAATTATTCGAGTCAATAAAAGTCAAACTTTATTTGTTTTCTCTAATCAGTGCACCATTACAGTTAAATAACTCATTTTTCTATCCTAATACCCATTATTAAAATAATCAAATATTTTTCTAATTAGTATTAAATTTAATATTGTAAGGTAAAATATTTATTTCATAACTTACTTATAATCTATTCAATTTAAATTAACAACTCATAACACAAAATTAATTATCAATTGTTTATCATTACCATGATTTTATTACTTATTATTATTATTATTATTAAGAATTTATTACGATTTATTTACATTTTTATTATTATTATCATTATTTTTAATACGAGCCAGTGTCGAGTCAAGTTTTATTTACGGATGTGCCATTGAACTAAATTTCTTTTCTTTCTTCTTCTTTCTCACCGAATTTTCTCCTCTCCCGACCCTGTCCGGCCACTGGTGCCGCCGCCACCGCCACCGATCGTCTCCGACCACCGTCCATTGACGGCCACCAGCCCGCCCCACCGTCACAGTACTTCCCCGACCATCCCCGGCCCTGTTCCAGTCGCTGCAACGCCGGAATCATCCCGCCTAGCTCCCGTTCGCGTCGTTGATTTCGCCGCCGACGAGCGTCACCGCCGCAATCAGGTGGTCGCCTCGTCTCCCTCAGCCCTCTATTGACCCTTCACGACTAGATTAAAGCCTAATCATTACCTAGCACGGCCGAATTTCTTCCACCATCGACCTCTCCCCTATTCCGGCCAGATTTCGTCCAGTCTCGACATTTCTCTGCTCCAGCCGTTTACTTCTCGAGCTAACATCCACATAGCCGAGCTCGACTCTAATCGATCGATGGAGGAAATGAATCGTCCTCCTTCATCGGAAAATTCGCGGCCCGGCCAAGAGATCGTCGGCACTGATTTGTGCCGAGACATATCTGTTTTTGTTATTTAGTTTATTTTTTTCTCATTTGATTTACAACTTAAGGTTCTTATGATATTACTGAAATTTTTATAAAAAATTAAAATATAAGAAAATTCAATTGTTATCAAAATAAATTTATGATATCTACCAACAATAAGAACATAATAACATGACAAAAATATAAATTTTACATGCATGTATATGGAAGAAAGAAGGAAGAAGAGAAAAAAAAAGAAATTAAAAAAATACCACAATAAAGATGATATTGGTTGTGGCAAGGAAGAGGAGGACATCAACACCAACATTCATCGTGAAATCATTTGAGATTATTTAAGGAGAAAGAAAGAGGAGACAATATGTACCAACCCCAAAGACTTTCTTACACACTTCCACCTAACCTCAACCACCCAAGACTTTTTTTTTTGTGGTTTTTACAATCTCCACAACTTAGATATTTTCGTCCCTGAAAATAATAGATTAGCTCAAAATATTATTTCAGAAATAAGCTAGGATATTTCTTTGACATTTCTTGCTCAGTCTCCCATATTGCTTCCTCTGTCCCCTGATTTCTCCACAACACTTTTACCAATGGAATTTTCTTATTTCGGAGTGTTTTTATTTCTCTTGCCAGAATGCGAATCGGCATTTCCTCGATTTTTCTCCACTCGTTAAATTAGTATTTTTCAATAACACAAGTCATTTTCATCAGGGCACTTGGCCCAAAGTTCTTATGGATACATCATGACATTTTAGTTACATTAGGCTCTAAGCTAAAATTTTGAAATTAACTGAGGATTTTTACGTACATTAATTACTCAATGTGATCGTCCTTGTTCATGGCTATAATAGGCACAAAACCTTTGCAAAAAATATCAAGTACACAAGATAAATTGTTTACCTAATTTCTAGAAAGACATAACCCTAGAAGGTTACTGCATAACCAAATTTATGCTACATATAACCATTCTAATTCAAAGTTATCATCATCAATAATAAGCTATAACACTTCTAAAGAAACGCCTTCGGAGGTTGTCTCAAAGCATCTATCATAAAGTTTGATAATTCCGTCATTAAAGAAGTGAACAGTTGAATCTAAGTTTTGACAATAATCACCTAGAACTCTCTAAATCACTTCTTAGAACATAAAACCTCAAGTTACCAGTTTATGGAATACCTTTGTACATGTCTCAATAAATGTTAGAATTTATACAAACTCCTCATTTTCAATGGGTATTTTCTTAACCTAAAATTGGTTTGGTCATAAAACTTTCCAAAATTATAGAAAACATCAAGAGCTTACTATCACCTTAAAAATCACTTAAATTGAGGTTCTCTATAAGAAATTATAGCATTTCATATTTTGAAGAATATTTTAACAAGTTGTTTGACCTAGAGTTTGGCAACAATCGATAGAGCTTTGGCAGATCCATCATTAAATTGATAGACAACTGATCGTGGATTGGTAGGAAGCAGTAAATCCAGATTGAGGGCTCAAGGATGATTGGCATGAGATCAACAAATTGTTCGATAACCACAGTATAACACCCCAAATCTGGCTTACACGCAAATCAAATCGGAATATTACAAGTCATCTGATTAAGGTGACTAACCCAAAACCAACTCGAATGGATCTACTTTCGGCGTTTTAAGATGGAAGATAAATCTCGTAATGAATGAATGAGAAGCAAAGAACCCTGACATGATATTACGTGAAAGACATGACAAACAATTCACACTAAAAAATAATTATGACAAAATCGATAAAATTTTTAAAATAAAATGGATACAGTATCCCTTAAAAGTGTAATAAAAGGCCAACCTTTCAAAACAATTATATATATATATATATATATATATATATATATATATTTGTAAATAAAAACATCATACATAACACAAAATATACATTTCAAAACATAACAACGTCATATCAGCACAATGTAAATCATAAACTTGTTCTCGACCCTTTTGTTCATTTCATTTGTCATACTTATCATATTCACAATATCTTATTCATAAATTGGGTTTTGACCCATGTGCATGTTTCATCTAACACACTTATTATATCATTTTTGATATTATTCAGTCATTTCAACATCAAACATTACATTATTAACTGATACATTATAATCAAAACACAAAACTAGACTTATTGAAAATTTGATAAACTTAGATATAGGCATGAGAAGGGATTTATATCATAGGCCCGAAGGCAATTGAGGTAGATTTTTTTTTCCAAAAATAGACTCGAGGGATCTCATCCTTGAGAGTTATTAATCTGGAAAATAGTTGTCTAAATGACCTATGTTAAGTGGATTCCAATCAAATACCACTTGGCACGTCCTCCATCAATAAAGAAAACCACAATAGTGTAAAACGAAAAAAATAGGGAACGATCCCTAAACGGACCTGGTAGAAGCTTTAGGCAAGGTCACGCGCCTAGGCGGTGTGCTTCTACTCTGTACCTATACAAACAAAACAATTACTAACGCCCATGCTAACTATATAGCACGTGCCATGAATAGATGCATAAAATGAATATGATGAATGAATATGATCACAAGTATATAATGAAAAAGAACACTACAAGACATGGAAATTCACCACTAAATGTAATAACCAACATAGAACATGTCTATTGTGAACCATGCTAATCTTTATCATCAAATACAATTGACCCTTACTTTAGGTACATTGATTCAGCAACCAATAATATCTATGATAACATAAACTACCTCTCAAAGCTAAGCAAATAAAATTATTTACTAACCATCGTGGTGTAAGTTATATGTGTTTTTATTAATCAAGTAATAAACCTGATATGTTGTTCTAAATATAACTATTACTTTGAAGATGAATTAATTCATAGTTCAAAGTCGGTTAAAGAATAATTACTCATATTAGCATAAATCACATCAACATGGAATTACAATCACTAACTCATTTCCTTATAAATTCATCAATCCTGATTGGAATATATTTTTACGCATTTAAATAGCAACAGTGTCAGTAATAACTAAGTAAATATTTAATTTCTTCAATAACCCTAATTACAATCAAGATTATCACTTTCCAATTTATTCGACAATAATAACGTGAAAGTATTTTAATTCAACTAATCAAGTTTCCACTCCTAATTACTACCAAAGATCAATGACTTCCTATATCATAATATCATGACAAACCCGCAAGCACATGCTAACTTATCTTTTAAGGTCATAACCTCATCAAGTAATTATCATACCATATTACATCAACTTAATCAATCAATTTCTATCATAAAAATAATTACTATTACTCCAAATCATGACAAGAAATAAGTAACCTAAGAATAACTCCAATCCGTCTACAACCTCTAACATAACTCGTGAGCATCTATCTTGATAAATAAGGATCTAGGGCTCCTACTCATAATTCAATAAAAATGTTTTCAATTACTTATAGTTGGTATAATGTTGATCTATTCAATTCAAATCACATAATTAATACCATGATCATCTAATAAACACCTTATACAATTTGGAAAATAATTTAAACATATGTTCATATTTTTCTAATTCTCGGCAACACACAGGTTTTTCATAAATTAATCATGCCATAATATCCATAAAATTAAAATCACAACAATCAAATTGGTAATATCATATACCAAATGTTGGCACCAACAATGGCGATAGTTGTGGCTGCCGTTCGCATGGCTACTATTTGGCTGAGGGAGGAATCGGCCAGATTGGCTAGAGCACACGATCAGGCGTGAGGAGGCCTAACCATGGCAACAACTGATCGAGCTATAACTGGCCAGCCACGACGGTGATAGGTTGCCAGTGGCACACAAATTGGCTCATCTAGGAGGCCTGACTAGGTACATGGGAAGGCTCAACTATGAGGGGTGAGGAGAAAGGAGGAGGAGGGTCTGGTCGGCTTGGTGGTAGTTATCAAGTGGTGAGGTGCAACTGGCGGCGAGGGAACTGGGGTGGCTAGGGCAGTGACGCCTCGGCTATGGGAGGCATGGGAGAGAGCGAGGTGGATAAGGTCTGGTTGACTAGAGGTGGTGGTGGTGTCGACGCTGGTGGCTGGTGGCATGGCCACGGCGGCGGCCCACAACAGGGGTGATCGAAAGTGTGCATCGGCACTTGATGTCCGGAGGGTGATAGGTCGGGAGAGATGAGGCAAAGGAGAGGTTTGTGGTGAGGGAGGAAGGTGGTGAGTGCTGACCGGAAACTAGTTGTCGGTGAAGGCAACGTGAAGGGAGGATTGGTTGTCAGGGAGAAAGGGGGTCGGTCGGATGGAGGTGTCGACCACTTGGGGAAGAAGCCTGCAATGACATTCTCGTAAATAAAACTTGACTTGCTCCATACACGAGTCAATACTAATAAATAAAATTTTTAAATATAAAGTAAAATATAATAAAATACCATAAAATAAAATAATCATGTCTAAGTTGAATGACATGCTCTTAATCTACTAACCCACCTAAAAATAATAAATCACGCATCCTAACATAATAAATGAGCTAATTCTAATTCTGTGGTCTGCTAAAAAAGATGAGCGTACTCTCATATACTCTGATACTCATTCTGTTACTATGTTACTTACATTATCATCATATATTTGGGTACACATACCCTTCATAGTTCATAACACATGGCCAGTCTCGGCTCAGCATGCATGTTCTAAAAATGACTTGACTGAAAATAACGGTCGAACTGACCAGTTTCGACTCTAAAACCTTGACTCAATTAGGGGTTTTATACACACGCCACCTAAAGGATGACCTGCATACAAATCGACAACCGAGAGATGTTTTGAGTTGTCAAAATTAGTCATTACAAAGGATGATGTGGTAAATTCATAGTCATAATGACTATTATTTTTAATGAATGCTTCCTGAGTTATGAATTGAACCTTTAGAAGTACATTTTAATTAATTTGTGGGAGGTTTTAACCATGGAGCATTGGATTGGCGTACTATATTGCTTGTAAATCTATTTCTACCTTGATTTTCATATCTAAGAGTATTGAATTAGTAAGTATGACAAAAGCTTCGTGGTTTATTTTCATGTAATGAGGACCTTGTGTGTTAGGAGTTTGTGAGAGCATCTAGGCCTTGGCAGAGGTTAGATAAGGATGCTTGACTGCTCTTCTCCAAGGTGTGTAGTTGAATCGCATCTTGACTCTTGGGAGAGTTTGTGAAGGTATAGGCTCCTTGGCTCTTGGGAGAGTATGTAAAGGAATAAATGTAAGAGGGAGCTAATCAAAACCACACTCAAACAAATTGGATCCCCACAAGTCCTTTGCACCCTTAAATAGATCGATGTTGGATAAGTTTCCCAGAGCCAAGGAGAAATCCACCATTATACCATGGACAAAAGGAAGCAAGCATCCTTCCAACCCACACCAAGGCCTAAATGCTCCACTAAAACTTCTAACATTTTGGAAGTTCACACACAAGCTCAACATATGAATATTTTCTTTCAAATTCTTTAGTATATTTATCTTAGGCTAATACAACACTCTTAGATATGAAATTAAAGTACAAAAATGTTTATAAGAAATATGATATCAAGATCAATGTTTTATGACGCTTCAAACATGATATCTCAGGCAATGCTTCATACATGAAACCTCCTAAGAATTGCTTAAAAACACACCTAAAGATTATATTTATAGCAAAGAACCTCCTAGGAAGGAGAAATAACAGTTAAACCTTTGAAATTGACATATCAACATATTCAACGACTAGTTTTGGATCAAACTTGTAAAACCCGAGCTATCGGTATGGTATTTTTGTGCTGGTTCGTTGTTGATTCGATTCGAATAGTATGTAATCAGTCTGGTTCGGCCAATCTTATGTTATGAGGACCTCATATTTTGGTGTGTGGGCCAAGCATTGCTCGTGACTTTGGCGTCGCCATTGAGTTGACCAATTGGGCACCAATCACTATGTCAATTGGTTCATGTTGTTTCGGCTATTTCAATTGTTAGTAGTTAGCAGTGTAGGATCGTGTCCCATTCGGTCTCGTGCTTAGCTTAGACTTCGTAGTTGCACGACATTCAAGGCACACCTCATTCGCCTTAGAGCTTACCTTAGCTAGCCCCATTTATTTTTCCTCAATATTTTTATCATTTCCCTTAATTTTTCCCATTGTTGGAACTCACCATTGTGGCATGTGGTCTTTATTCTGGAAGTGTGTTCAACACCACAACGCTCACTTATTAGAACTACATGCGAGACAGGCTTTATAAAAGCCGATTGTCTGCCCTTCTTACTCCCCACTTTTTCCCATTTGTCTTCCAGCCCTCCTCTCCTCCTCCTCATCTTATTTCCCCCCCTTCCTTCACCTCCCAACGTCCCCTCTTTGTTGTTTTTTGGTTTTTTCCATGAGGTATCTCCTTTCTCTCCTTTTTCTTGTGATTTCTTTCATCATCATCGTCTTTTCATGCAAAATCTTGATTATGACATATAAATTAGTTGTTATTTAGGTTGTTTTCATGGTTATTGGATGATTTACATATTGTGTTGTTAGTTTGTGAGCAAAGTTGTTATTTTTATATGTGAAATATGATAAAGTTGGTAGGTTTGCTAAAAGTTGTGATTTCTACATGATTAATCACCTCATTGATAGTAAAATGTGATAAAGTTTGTTGGTTAAATTTCATAATACTTGGTTAACTGTAAATTTTATAACTGATAATCTCTAAAATTTATCATTAATTACCATAACAACTATAATTTAATAAGATTACAATGCGTAATTAATCTAAAAATGGGATGTGAATGAAATATTTAATTATTTGACGAAAAATCATAATTAATTATCTTAATTAACCAATTAAAATAAAAGAATCCTAATAAGAATCCTTAACAAAAATATATAAGGGTATGGGGTGATCAGCACAATGACATCAATTTGCTTGGTCGAAGCCAACCAAGCCTTGTGTGATTCGACATCTTTTAATTTTTTCTAAATCTTAAGTCTTTAAATAGTGCTCAGTGAGGTCTACTAAGAATAACTAATTCAATATCTCGAGTTCTCTCTGTAATTTTACTGAGATCTCAAGTACACTTAACATAATAGGAATCATAAGCCAAGCTGCTCAAAATCCTTCGAGAATTTTGACATTTCAATTGAGCTTCAAGAATTCAATTAAGAGGTTAAGACCCAAATTATGACATAATGCATCGAGATCCATTTGTATCGACAATAATGAATTTTAGTGCGGGATCTTATACCATGATGGATATTCTACTATGATTAAGATTTTATGATAGTATGTAGGGGATGAGATTTCTGTGTATGATAGATTATGATTTCTTTAGTGGTGTAGATGTGCGAGATCCAAGGTCAGGTCAAATTTTATTTAATTATTTATTAAATTAAATAAATTAACCCAGATGGTTATACTAAATAAATAATTAATTGAAAATATTATTTAGTTTGATATTGAATATTAACTAAGGAATAAGATCTTTAAAGAGAATAAATACAATGTTGAAAAATTTTGATAAGTTGGAGATTTGAATAGACCAGACATGTCAATTTTAAGTTAATCTTTCATGTAATGTGTTTGAAAACTTTGAATATTTGTAGAAATAAACCAGATATCCTAAGGAATAAAAACAATTCAAGTAAAACGGAGTTCTAGGGAATGAGATATGGTCGTTTAAAATTATTGGATAATAACATGGACTGATAGAATTGACTTTTTACACATCCATAAAATAGGACAATTTTAATGCAATGAAATTATGGTAAATAGGGAGGCTTGGAATATTCTTTTGGATTTAGAACTCTTAATTAGGTTAGAGCTAAGAGGCAATTATCCCTATTAGATAAATAAAAATGTATTTGAATTTTTATTAATTAATTGGAGTAAATACCTCGAATACTTAGACTTAATTGTGTTAAGTTAACTAGTACAAAATCATAGAGAGAGGTTGATCCCCCCTCTCTCTCTCTCTCAAATATTGTTGACATCAAGAAGGGGAGAGGAGGAGGCTAGGGCTTGGTTTGGTTCGTCTTCTTTTCTTCAGATTCTTTATCAATTCATCATATTTTTATAAAATTCATGTTTAGGACAAACATGTACCATAATTATATTAATTTTGAATGATTTCTTACGTGGATGGATCATGGACTTTGATTGTTTTAGGGAGGATTGTGTTGTACAATGAATTCATAAGGATTGAATTCGTTGTATGTATGCTTGATTACGAAAAGAACAATTTTTTCATGTAATTCTTATTGTATGTGTGTTTTGTAGAAATTACCTAAATTAGTTTATTTAATTTATGATGAATGGCTATAGATTTATCATAATAACCCGTTTTATGAAATTATATACACTTTTGTGATGATTTGATATAATTAAATTCAAGTTAGATCAACTTTGATGCATGATTTATACATAATTACTTATAAATTCTTAGAAATTTATGTATTAATGTAGATTTATTAAAAATGATTAATTTGATAAAAAAACTATTTAGCGTAGGTCTAAAACCATCATATGAACTTGTTCATACGAAAAAGAATCAAACTTGATTAATAAATGCATGAAAATATTTGAATTTCGAGAAAAGATTAGAAGTGTAAAAATTTGTAGTGTTTGAGGGCTAGAAAACTGGGTTTTCGAGTGTTGGGCTTTCAGTTAATATATCTAGTAAAATATTTGCAAAACATCTTGAAATAGAGTGCTCGAGCATTTGATATTTATGATTGACATAGAGGCTATTTTAAATGTGTATTAATTAAGTAGTTATTGATATTTAATGCTTTAATTATAATTTTGTGACGATGTTAGTTGGTTAATATGTTACATATATCCTGATTGAGTACATACTGCTCAAAGATGAGTTTGTATATGTTGATAAGTGATTGTGTATGCATTCCATATCATTATATCGCCTATAATTAATCGAATATCCACATTAATATAAATTTGGGATTTTAGGAATCAGTAATAAACTAGTCCGAAAGAATAGCTGAGATATTAAAGGTATATATAGCTTGTATGATATGTAATTAGCACAAACAGTTGTTGATTAGTCAGGTGAGAGGTAGAGTTTGTGGCATTGGTTTAAGTGTACACGTTAGGTGCACTACTTACCTGATTAAGATATGGCCAAGAGTGTAAACTCATCCCAAAATAGGTTTAAAGAATTGTGAACTGACTTAACCCACTACACACATGGACAATAGAATCCGGATGAGGAATAGGTATATTGTTTCCCTGTGAGGGAAAAAGGTAGCGTTAATGATTATAGATGATAAATTCTCTCCAACAAATCGACCGGTTTGTTGGAATAGGAGTTGCACGTAAATTCATATTTAGGTCACTTTTCATTTGTTTATTATTGTTATACCCACTTGGTGGTATCATCACTGACTTAAAATTGCATCCATATGTAACAACTAGCTAAAAGAGAGCTTTTGGAGCAAAAGTGACACAAACTCTCCAATTGGACTATTAGTTACATAATATTAGTTATTTTTTCAAACTTTTAGTATAGCATTATTTGATTATATATTATATGCAGTTTAACATGGTACAATTCATGGGAATTAGTTATTTATTACTATGTTAGTTGAAGTTGGATTGTATATAGTATTTTGTTAACTATTATTGTTATTTACTGTCATGGACAAATTATTAGTAGTTGGAATAATTATTATTGGCATTTATTGACCTATTTTTTGTTGTTGTTCATGTTAGTTAATTAAGTGTTAATTATTGTATGATTAGTTGTAATTTAATTATTCCATGTATTATTTTGATGGGGTTTAGGTGTCGGACCAAAAATAGCGACCAGTTTGATTGTAAAATTGGGCGGGTTGTCACAACATGTCATTTCATCGAGTTGTATTCCGTTGATCGCATACATGTGATTGAATGCTTGACATTATTGATTAGGACTTGGGTAGAGTTTGCATTGTTAAATCGTGCGGAGTCAAGCTTGTCGTGGTAGGACAAGGAGCTTCACTACCGTGTCCATTAGGACCCTTCTTCTACATGATTACTGATTGGCTATATCATAGATTTGATTTTAGATGTGGGATAGAGTTAGTGGAGTTAGATCAGATCCCACTAGTTGTGGGTCGTTTAATTAATTTTCAACAGTTTAATAAAACTTTAGCAGTTCAAAGTCTTTTGATGCTATTTATAAATTCACTTCCCAAGCATAATATGTATGTGTGTGAGAGTTCTGGAACTGATGGAGCAATAAACCTGGTTTGCAAAACCATGTTATATGTGCATGTACTATGAAGCATTGAAGACCATTGGTTGGAGGAGCTTTTGTATGTTTCCTTTTGTAGGATAATGGTCCATGTGAAGACTAAATAGGAGGTTGTGGCTAGATGACCATAGCCTTCTCACTTGAAGAATATTGTGATAAATTTGAATTTGTGAAATGATTCTGTGATGTGCAATTGTGTGGTATACCCAAAAGTCCTACCATTATATATAATTAGGGTAAAATAGGTGACTTAGATGATCATAACCTCTTATACCTGATAGTTAGATGGCTACAGTGCATGAGGTGATGACTATAGACCATCTAGCCCTGTTCCTGTTATTTTTACGATAATTGTGTTATTAACAGGCTATATGAATCTTTGTAGTTACAAAGGGGATGTTGGTAGTCTTGTTTGTAACTTTGGTGCACATAGGATGTTGTCATATTTGCATGATCCCAGACATAGGAGTTTGTTGAATGCATGAGTGTGATCATGTTTCCTTACCTGTATTTAAAAGTAACACTCAAGTTTATGTCTTTATACTTGAGTGGCTAGGGTCTTGGTTCTGGCCAATTCTCCATTTTAATCATTCATGAATTAGTATTTTAAAATTTAATACTTTTGATTTGGTTAGTATTAGAACCAAATCAGGGGGTAATAAAGCTTGACATTGTTTAGCTGCCGATTGATCTTTTGATTGTCTGCCGATCACCGTTCGGCTGCTGTCGATCATGCTGTCGGTCATCTACCGATTGCTTTGGTGCACTCGAGCTTAAATTTTTACTTCTTGCCAATCCTTGATCGGCCCGATTTGCCGATCGATCTGGCAAAGCTCTGCCGATATTTCAATTAGCCGCCCCTTCCTTTGCTTGATCAGCTGCCGATTGATCAGGGTTCTCAATTATGGAGAACCACAGGAATAGACTAAAGGAAGGTCAGACCTTGCTAACATGGATTGAACGATCACGTCCTTGGATCGTAAAATCTGGCCAACAAGGATTGAATGGGTTTGACTGAGAATGGGGGAG
>JAVDBV010080952.1:0-15308 GCA_032619315.1 Piper longum | reverse complement strand
AGTTCGGATCGAGACTGTCCGAACTCGAAACTGACTCGAGTCCTGAAATTGACTCTATCGGAGGGAATCGAGGTAAGAAGGCTAAATGGCCTCGAACACTGAACTCAATCAAATTGGGCCCATAGGGGCATAAATCGAGTAATCTAAAATTCCTATGATGCATGCAAATGATGTACCCATGAAATCCCAAACGGATACTAAACGCCGCAACGGCCTAAATCTAGGCCTAAAATCCTGTCTAACATATACAAACAAATATGTATACCTCAGTATACACTGATAACTCGTAATCTTATTATCAGCATGTTTCGCATAATTAGCCACTATACCATGCTCATACGGCCATCTAGGCCCATACTCATAATCTGAAACTAGTTTGGCTCGATCTCGCTCGTACCAACTCGATATTGACCAAATAGGGCAAAACTCAAATCGGGTAAAACCCTAACCCGAAAATGGGGTTTTACATTGGGGTTTTGCACTCCATACTTTATAAATTAATATACCATGGGATGATTAAACCAAAAATCATGAAATTTTAGAGGGAGAAATTAGACTTCCTAATGTTTACAACTCAAAAATAATTACCCCAATCGAACTTCTATAGCCTGAGTTATAGCTTATTGAATCTAGCCAACAATTAGGAATTCAAAACTGAATTTCTATATTTTTTTTATTTTTTATCCGATTTTTATCAACAAAAAATAAGATTTTGATGACCTCTAAATAATAATTCATGGGTTTAATAGTGTTTTAAATTAAGTTAATTCAACCCACATTTTTCAAGACTTACTATAACTTGTTATAGCTTTTTAAATTAAGTTAGATAAAATATGATATAAAATATAGAAACTTACTATAACTTGTTATAGCTTAACTATTCTTGTATAGATCATTTCTAAATCATAAGATATACATGTTAATCCTATTTATAGGAAGTTAAATCATGAATCAACATCTTAAACATGGATGGCATTGCACCACAAGCCCCTCGACACCCTTCTTAAAAGGAGAGAAGGCCTGGAGAAAAAGGGAAGGAGAAGATGGAACATGGTTTTTGAGGGATACAACCTTAATCCGCCCTAAAGCTTATCTAAATAGGTCCATTCTTTTCCACTAATCCCAAAATACATTCCAACTAATAATAGATGCCTAATCGACTTTCACACCTCTTATATGGATCCTAAGTGTGTAGACTTGGACTAAATATGTCCATGACCATTGACCAAATTAGACTCGTGAGTGTCTTTGGCTATCCGAACATGGTTGGCTTCATTTAAACTATTCTAAAGGTACAAAGTAAGTGTTTATCCTCCTGATGAACTAATTTACATAATGGATATCTTGTCGATAATATAGACTTACTACACATGTGACTGCATCTAACATGTTCACCTATGCTTATACCGTTGTCCAATTACTTAATCTTTGAAATTTGACTTGACTGATTATCTCTTAACATAAAAGAGTGTTGGAAATCGAAACAACAAAGTTGTACGCAATATAATCAACCACATTAACTAAATAATTCTAAGTATCTTACCTTAATTATGACCAACAATACAAAAAAACATTTTATGCTTGAAAAATAAAGAATCTATTACTAATGTTCACTTATCAAGAGAAGAAAATAATAATTAAGTAATAATAATAAAAATACTGATTAGTACACTTTAGTTACTAGGAAATAAAATAATATAAATATAATATATTTTTAACAAAAATTAATATATATTTATTATAATTTACATTAAAATTAATCATAATTATCATCAAGTAGGACACTTATGTGCACTCTTATTTACAAATTTTTTTTTCATTTTTTCTTATTTCTTGGGATAAAAAAAGAAAATTAATTACATGAGAGAGACTACATAAGTGACCCACTATTTTATACTTCAACTTATATGTAACCATACTTAATTTAGATACGAAATAACTTACTTAATACTAATTATATATTAAATAAATTTAATCTATTTAATTATAGTAAATTTAAGTATTTTAAAAATTTTATAACATTTATAATTTTTTGCATGTAAACCAAATAGAGCCGTAACATTTTTGTAAAAGAAAGGTTAGAGATTTTTTAATGAGAATGGGAAACTTTGGTGTACATTTTTTTAAAAGAGAGAGAGAGAGAGAGAGAGAGAGAGAGAGAGAGAGAGAGAAGAATGACAGCTTGTTGAGGGTGAGAAATATTTTCCCATTTTTGTCTTCTATTCGAGAAATATTTTATGTCTTACACCTCATTTATGAGGAGGTTTCCAACCCCAATATTATTGTTAAGATGACCACTCTTACTATTATGGATCTAGTCCATGGGTTGTTCCTAGTTATCCCGAGTCCATGACGGTTAGATGGTGCTATCCGAATGGTAGCAACAATTTGATTGCTGCTACCAGGTGTGAGTAGGTAGTACCGAGAGTTTGAGTTATGGTGATCAAGCATGGGTCCGAGCATGGCTACAGGCAACACATTGTCAAGTTTTAGCTAAACGAGATCGAGCAACTCTGATTGTATTGATAACTTATAACTGAATATCTAGCGTTCCAAGAACTGGTGAATTAGCAATACGGGAAGCCTACACGATAGCACTGGGCATGCTGAACACTAGATACTGGTGTACCTCTATTTGGTTTAGGTTTCCTAGTTCCACTAAGAATCCTAAAGGTAGTAGGATTTACCGATATTCTTGCACGAGCTGTGTGTTGGTTAGTGAGGGAATTTCTTGGACGACATGGACACGGAAAAATCTTAGGGTTGTTCCTAGTTATCCTAGGGAGGACGACTTGCGGTCGAATTGGTGAGGATTATTCTGAGTGGGAATTGCTCATTGTCTTCCAAGCTTTACTTGTTGTGAGAGGCTTAGTTGTGTGGTTTGCTTGTCCACAACATGTTAAGTATTCAAGGGATTTGAGTGCTTGTAAATCTTTCATTTCATTGATTGGAATTAAGGGTTGGAAAGTGTGCCATAAACTCATATTGCTTACGTTCTTATATGCTTGGAGCCGAGTAGAAGACCTTAAGAGGATTCAAGGACCAAATAGGGGAGTTTGGTTTAGACGTGGTGTTAGAGCTACTTCATGAATTTACATGTTTATTGTGATATGTTGTTATTGTCGAGATTGTGATTGGTCTGTGTTAAGATTAGTAGCCATAAACCTCATACTATGTGTGCTTGCAATCGGGTGCATGATAAGGGTTTCAGGGTGTTCAGGGTGGTTCCTAATTATCATAGTATATTGTGATTTGTCGTGTTACTTATGGAAGTCTGAGTGTTTCTAGAGAGAAATACTCTACATAGGTTGTGATTTTGGGTGAAAAATTTTACCCTTGAATCAGCCCTCTGACACTTACCATGATAGATAAGATTCACTATGAAAATGAGCCTTCCAATCCTTCCAAGTAAACCCAAACTACTCTGTCCATAAATGTCAACCTAAAAGGTACAAAATGAGTGATTTAAAGCCATAAGTTATATTTGATTTCTCTTTAAGGCTCGATTTGGTTGGCAAGAAATAGATATAAATGATATGAAAATATTATGGTTAACTTTACTACAATAGTATATAAAATATACATTTATAGGAAATTCAATACATATTTATTGTATTTTGAATTCAAATTAATCATGATTATCATCATCTAGGTCACTACTCATGTAGCATCCTATATATACAAAGTTAAAGTTGTGACGATTTTTAAAAAAATATGTTAATATATTTGACACAATTCTAACCATGTCAAAGCCATTGGATGTTATTTTTATACTGATTGGCTATGTCATAAAATGGTGCTAAATTTTTTAATTATTTTTTTGCTTTTGACAAAGTTATTGTCACTATAAAGCAGTGAAAAAGTTTTGACATAAATTTCATGTAACAAATCATTATTTCAAATATTTTAATATAGTCATTTGTCATGACTTTTCATTATAAACATTTTGATACAAATTAACAGTGACAAGGCTGTGATAAATTTTCATGCACATAATGTTGTGACTAACTTGCAATGATGATAGGAGGCTATTTTTCCACTAATGTGCTAACTGCTCAAGTTATTTCTTCAAAAGGCTTAAATAAAGTTGAAGATCTATAAAAATATTCTATTTATATATCAGATCTTATCCGATTAGGAATCACATATGAGACTAATTTTGGGGGATCTTACGTTTCTACCATTATGAAGTTTCATCCTTAAAGTTCCTTTTGTCGGCCTTGGGCTTAATTGTGTTCAATTCAGTACACCATCCAATATGACCCAACCCAAGTGCAAACTGCCTAAGTCATTTCTCCAAAAGTGTTAACCAAAGATGAAAATCATTAAACTCATCCCTAAAAAAATACCAGATCTTACTTCGATAGATATTGAATATCAAAATAATTTTTTTAAAAAACTTATATTCTTCTCTACACTATGCTTCTGCGTGTGTATAGCAAATAAATAAAATAAGGGTAAAGCCCTCATTTGGTTTTACTTTGAAGAGGTGGCCCTTAATGTGTAGTTTTCGAGAGGAGAAGTTGATTAAAGAATAACCCTTGATATGACAAACAAGAATTATCAAACAATTGAAATGTTATAGATTAGTATAACATTTCGATAAATTTTGTATATCATCTTAATGCCCCGACGTCATTCCATATATCATTTTTGGCTAAAATTTAAAAATTTTGAGAGCCAAATTTAAATATTGGTGAATCAATAGCCAAATTTAAATAAAGAATGCTATTTTGAAGGATCTGAACAAAGCTAGTGTAAGTGCAAACTACGTTTTCACTAACCTAAGATGGACCCCTTGGGATACTTTCTAGTATGATCAGACCTACATACCTACAAGATCAAAGCTACAACATGCTTATGGTTGACATAAGCACACTTGTACAACTGCATTTGCTTCCAAATTTTGGACAAATATACCAACTCCTCATCTCCAAACTGTTAGATAGACCTCTCGAAGACCATGCAAGGGACACAATCACCAACTTCCAATGATTATAGGAAGTCACTCGAGTGTACGGTTGTAAACAAACCGAGCCGAACCGAGCTAAGTTGTTTTTAAATTCGAAATGATTTTTCATAAGCCTGTTCGACCTGGTTCGTAAGCTCGACAAGCCTTTAATTTATTATGGTCCGAGCATCTTGTTAAAAATTTATGGTGTTTGGGCTCAATTCGTGTTTAGCTCGCTTTATTTTCAAGTCGAGCAGCTCGTTTGTGAGCTTAATTACAAAATCAATAGTACCTCACTTAGAAAATGAAGTAGGTGTGGATTGTACCCACAACCTATAAGTGATCAATGTGAAAACCTCCCATCTAAGCTGTCCGACCACATTGTTATTATATTGTATATAAATAAATATAACTAGTTACAATTTAATTTATTAGTATATATATATATATATATAAAGAATATCTTAGCCGAATGTAAAATAATTAACTTACATAGGATCGAAATTTTCTTTCGAACACTATATAAGTTCAATATGACCTTAATAGTATTGACGAGCCGAGTCGTGCCGAGTATTTTTTTAAGTTTGAACATATCAAGCTTGAGTTTTGAGCCAAACCGAGCCGAGCACTTCTTTGCTCAAGCTCTATTCTTTGTTCAACGAGCTATCTATTTTGAGCCGAGTATTTTTTCGAGCACAAAATTAACGGACATGAGTTCAAGCCAAATCGAGCTGAACGTAAAAAGCTCGCGAGCCGGTTTGGCTTGTTTACACCCCTACTCATGTGTAGTTGATGGAACTGAAATTTAATGGCTTCCTCTAAACTGATTTGACTTGTTTTTCACCTTGGACAATTGGGACAAGTCTACCAACTCCACTAGACAATAAGGTAACAATGGAACAAGTCAGAATTACAATGATGAAGTCAATATCTACCCCATTTTAGAGGAAGGAAACTACTAAGAAGCTACTATGTTGCCAACCGAAACTCCACGACTTCGGTTATACACACCCCCACTCACATTGGGGAGAAAGAAGAGGATAATATATCATGTATCTTATCATATACGATAGACAGTTAGAGATCATATATACCTGAGATTCAAGGAGGCTTGAAAGGAAGGAAACACACTCTTTGTCTCCCTACCTCTCACCCTCACACTCCACTTACCTATCCCAGGAAGGAGTGAAGGTTATTGAGAAGCCGTGAAGCCAAGTTGCAAGAGAGAAGCATTGTTCAAGAGAAGTTCACGCCAGGATCTCGTCTTTCTATATTTGCATATCTTTTCTTCTCTCTTCTTGTAATGTTGGTTCCCTTAATGAGCTTCATGATGTACTCTTATTTAATGGGGTAAATGCCTAGTTATCTGGTGGTGTATGATGGATCTTAGTTGACATGTTATCTTGTTTTCACTACTTATTAGTTGATTACTTCATACTCTTGCTTAATGCTTCAAAATAGTAGATAACTTTTGCATGATTAAGAATTCAGTCGGGATCTAGGATTAGGCAGGCTGATGATATCTACGAATGAAATAGTTGATGAGTCTAACTGCAGGAATGCATCAGTGGTATATATATCCACATAAAGGAGTTAATCTTAATGCACCAACTTTGTCATTGTTTGCATAGGAATATTAAATGATGCTAGGTGGTAGGTTGTGATAAGATGCAAAAGTCCATTACAATTTAATTCATTTCCCTGGATATCAATTGCAAGTATATGTGTAACTTGATTAATACGACAAGATATACTACTTATCAAGTAAGCGAAATCATCCGTCCTAGATCCATTTTCATTAAAAGAACTCACATCAACTTGTGATGAGTTTTCTGTCTTGTGTTCCTTTGAATCACTCATTACATTAAGTAGTATACCCATTTCATGGCCTCACTTGGTCCGTTAAGTTAGCATAACTTTGGACATTTGAACATTGGAGATCAAGCTTTTGCTAATGAGAACATTGGCAATAAGAACTTGGTAGAACAAAATCAAATGGAGCAAGACTTTAAAAACCAAAATATGGGTAACCAAGTGAGGCCAATGCATCAGAACCAGTTGGAGCATGACAACTAGAACAGATCATTAGCAGAATTAGCTCTGACACAACTGAAAGACTTCCATATTAGTATTGTGAGATCACAGATTCTACCTAACAACTATAAGTAGAAACCTATGTTATTTCAAATGGTGAAATCTATCAGTCAGTTCAATGGACTGCGAAGTAAAGTCATATGAACCTCCTAAACTTTCTAACAATTTGTTACTCATACAAACAGCACCAAGTGTCCGAAGATGCAAATTAGACCCAGCTTGTTACCATTTTCCTTAAGTGGAGCAGCTAGACTTTGGTTCAATTCATTGTGGACCCAACTCAATCACTACTTGGGAGGAAATGACAAGGAAGTTCAAACCCCAAGCACCACCAGGACTTCAAGTCTTAGCACAAAACGAGATGCAACCACCTTCTGAAAAGAAGATGTCAATGAAAAAAAAAGTTAGTGTAGTTTATGTAAACTCAACAGCAATAGATGACCCAACAAGATTCCATCAGAAACTTGGAGAACCAATTGCGACAATTGGCAAGTGCTGAAAACAACAATCCCCCTTGAAGACTCCCAAGTGACAGACAAATACCAAGAATGGAAGAAGGTAAGGAGTGCAAAGCCATAGAGTTGAGAAGTGGAAATGAACTGCCAAGCCACTACAAGCTTCAAAAGCTACATTTGAGTGATAAAAATGGAAGCCCAGGCATGGAAGATGAGAATGAAGATGGATGGATAGATATAACACCCCAATCCGGTTCGCTCTCAACCTGGACCAGAACTGTTACAATGGATTGAACTGCTTATAAACCGAGTAATTTGGTTGACCCAAAACCTAAACGGCTAAAATATCACCCCACCCCCCCCCCCCCCACCCCCCGACGTCTCAAGATGGAACACGCTGCTAATGCGCAAAAAATATATGAATGAGATGCAAAACCCAAGCAGGATGCTACATGAATGTCATGATGATGGTCACACCAAAAATAATTAAAATAACAAACCAAATTCATGCAAAATTCTTGAATAAAATGGACAATTTCTCACCTATAAGTGTAGTAAGGGGATGACATGTTAAAACAAAGCACAGTATAGTATATATAAAACAATAGTTTTGACCACAATAAGATTCAAACATCAACACATGTTGAAATCAGGGTCTCGCCCACCTGTAAGTCATGACTCATTGCATTTGGTTCATTTTCCTCTTATCAAAGAAAATCATTCCAGAACATTTAGAAATTTTCCCTCAACATTTCCAAAATATTTCTCAAACAAGTTCAAACATTTTTATCAGGCATACGAACCTTATGAACACATTCACATATTCAAAAACTTGTATATCCACAACATCATTTAAACCACATCCCATCATACGCAAAAGTTGACGCGGAGCCAGGTATGTGTGTGCAATACAATCGCTACTCATTTGTTAAGGATGGCATATTCAATTCATATTCCTCACTAACATATATAATAAGAAAACGTCAGCAACGATTGTCACTGGTCCATAAATAACGAATGTCAACTGAAACATGGGAGCTAACTCTCATGGAAAGCAAACAATCATATATCTTCCTTAGAACTCTCATAAGGCCAACTACAGAGGAGCCATTGAGCAGATACCTCAATAGCGCCCCGATCTATATGGTACTATGCCACTCACGACAATACTTTTCTAACCCCACTCTTGGGAAGCATTTGTCCTAAGCCCTCTCTGAACCTCCATATTTCTCCTGGCCATGAGCACATACGCTGAGTACTCTCACGCATGTGCCTTCCGTACTCTATAAACTGTGAGTCCAAAAACACATTGTACTTAACAGTACCCATAAACCTCCACGTCCTCCGGGTGTGAGGCACACAAACGTGGAGTTTTTAGGATCCCTCAGGAATGGAACAATTTGCTCACTAATCAAGAGGCCGTGACTGGCATGTGCTTCCGCTTGTAGTATGTGCGAGTCGATTCACCTTCTCTTGTCTCACTGAAAATCCGAAGACAATTTGAGGTGGGTTTTATTTTCAAAAAGAAGCTCTAGGGATGTAACCCTCAAGGGTTCTTAATACTGAAAAAAATAATCGACTAGATGACCCGTGTTAGGTGGGGTCCGATAAATCATCCACCTAATACGTCCAACGATCTAGAAATCAAATTACTGATAGTATGGAGCGATAAAACCTAAGAAGCATATCCTAACCAACCTGGTAGAAACTTCAAGCGTGTCCATGCGCCTAGGTGGCAAGCTCCTACTTCGTACATACACATCAAATCTAGAAGCTAACGCCCACTAATTAAATGATGCATCAGCTCAACATGAGCATCACACTAACAACACACTCATCATCCATCACAATCAATAATCATCACTGTAAAAATAATTATAACTCATCCTATTCATACCAATTTTATTATGTTTTTCTAAGTTAAGTTGTAGTTGATTAGCATGCTCAGATTTAAATTACTTAATTAGATCACAACATCCATTTACTATCATGCAAATCATTCAAGTCATCACTTCATTCACAATTAGGCATACGTTATATCAAACGATCAATCCTAGCATGTTGTGCTAATAATTATCGATTTTAAATAATTAAATCAATGGTAATTACACCTCGTATCGTTGACAATTGGCGAAGATTAGGGTTTCGTCTCGCTTCTTGAAGCTCGAATTCAGTGCTCAACAGCATCTGAAGTTCGATCGGGTCCAACTGGATAAGCTTGGCAAAAGATCCAGCGAAATCCAGTGAATCCGGTTTTTTGGTGGGTTTCGGTGGTTTTTCGGCTGGTTTTGATTATTTTTCGACATTGTTTGGCAATTTTTCGGCGACAGCTGCCAGCGGCGGCTACCGGCGGGATTGTGGTGCTATGGGGCACCATTGGCATTGGCTCAGCGAGCCCGATGCATCTAAGGCATCGACATGGCCAGTGGAGGCGACGGCTCACCGGAAAATGGTAAAAATAGAAGTGGTAGTGGGGTGTGGAGATTCGGTCGATGTGGGCGGTGCTAAGATCCACTCCAGTTGGAGGGTCAAGATGTCGACGTTGCCACTAGATGGCAACGGCAATAGTCGACGGCGGTGGGATCGGTGAGGTGCTAGCGCACGGTGATCCGGCATTGTGGAGGCCTAATGGCGGCCGGGGTGCTAAGGGTGGCACGGTGATAGTACGGTGGTGCTTGGCGTCGTCGACCAGCGGTGAGGTGGTGTCAGCGGAGGACGCGACAAACACAGAGGTAGTAGCTAGGGTTTTGGGATGAAGAAGAGAAGTGTCAGGGGGGATGTCGGGGTGATCGATGGGAAACGCATAAAGAAAACTTGACTCGACTTTGGCTCGAGTCAAGAATAATAACTAAATCGTAATAAATCCTAAAAATATCTAAAAATATTGGGAAAAATCCCATAAAATAAAACAAACACCACGACATCCAAATGACATGCTCTATAACTAATAACCCACCCGAATATGAGCTAACATGTCCTAATGTGTTATTCGGCCTAAAATAATGCTATTGTCACAAAATGAAAAATACAAAACCATCAACTAGCAGACCTCCTCTATATATATAATTACATCACAATATAACATAAAACTTCTATGTAAGAACAAACTACAGTTTTTCAACAAAACTTTATACATCCTCTATGTCTTGAGCCATCTATTCGTCATAACTTTCATAGTTATAAATTCACAAAATCACATTCATAAAATGGGTCTTGACCCATTACGTGTTTTTATCTGACACATCTTTTTATCATTTCAACATTTTTCTATCACTTCAACATTAAATATCAAATTATAACATACTTCATAACCAATATCATTCATCAAGTGATACATCTCTTGCTAGTTCGGTGTATGTGCACTATGCCATCACTACTTTTCTGCCGAGGCCAACATATAAAAAACCGCCATCAACGGTTGTTAGTGGTTCGAAAATAACTAAATGTCAAACTGACACTTGGGAGTAAACTGTCATCTAAAATAAAACAACTATATACTTCTAATGAATACTTGAAGGGCTACTACCGAGGGCTCATCTAGCTCTAGACATAATAGCATCTTGAATTGACTGTCGTTATGCCACTCTCGGTATTTTCTCATTTAAAACCCACTCTTGGGTAAAAAAATCATTATCCTAAGCCCTCTCTAGTCCTCCATATCACCTTTCCTGACCAATCACCTATATTACCCTTTAATACCGCACATGTAGACATGTGCTCCATAGCATACCCATGAACCTCCATGCTTCCCTGGGTGTGTGGAAACTCAAAGCGTTGAGCTGTCTGGATCCCTCAGTAATAGAACAACCCTCTCACTAATCCAAAACCTCCTGTAACTGGCATGTGTGCCCTCATATGGTACATGCAAGTCAATTTCACCTTTTCGCATCTCATCAAAAACTTGATAAATTTATGTACAATCTTGGGAAGGGATTTAATTATAGGCCCGAAGGCAACTTGTAGTCGATCTTATTTTTTGAAATTAGACTCGAGGGATCTCGTCCGAGAGGGTTATTAATGTGAAAAACTATTCGACTAAATAGTCCGAATTAAGTGGGATTTGATAAACACTACTTAACTCATCCTGCAAACAATAAATCAAATCACAGCGGAAGGAGAGAAAAACAAGGAGCGAGTCTTAAACTGTAAAAACCATGAAATAACAATAATAATAATAATAATAAAAAAAAAAAATTTCTCTTGGACGGGGGAGGTTGTTTGGATAGAATTTATTGTTAGAATTTAGTGGATATTTGGGTTACGATGGGAGAGAATTAGGGGAGGTTTCAGTGAGATCTTTTAGGGATAAGATTTTTTGTAGATTATGGGATGTTGTGTGAGAGATTTTATGGGGTTGATAGTTATCCTAGATCACCCTCAATCTCTAAATAGAGAGGATTGTGAGAAGGGGTTTGGATGCTAGGTAGGTCATCATCAGCATCATTCCTTCACCACCTGCTTCTTTTCCTCCTCATCAGTACTCTCTTTATTTTCTTTTTCTTCCTCCATACTTCTTTATTTATTTTCCTCCTTGTTTGTTTCTTCATCATGTTGCATATCAACTTGTTGGTTGTTTTTGGTCTTGTTCTTTTTGAATTCTAATTACTAGTTGAGAGCGTTGTTTTTTTTTAAGATTTCATGTTTTCCTTCAACTGTTCTTCAATTTGAGTATACACTCTTTATCTACGCAGTGTTATTAATTATTTCTTAGTGGTTTCATCTATTTTTTGCTTGTGGCATTGATCCGCTTGGAAGGGTGTCGGCTAGAGGTGTTGTTGGGTTTTGGTGCAGTTTGGGATTGGTGGGGAAATTTCTTCTCAAACATATGGTTGTGAACTATGCACCTTGCTTCATGGCTGCTTGCACACCTTGGTGCACTGCGAAGCACGACCTTTGCTTTGCATGCTTTTTTCTTCCCCGGGCTATTCCGATTTTTTTAGTAACCTGTTTATTTAATTTTATCACTATATTGGTGCTAATTAGCAAAGTAACAAAAGAATGATATTTTTAAATAAATTATATAACTTGATATTATTAAGTTAAGTTATTAAAAATGTCAATGTTGGGTTTAACTATGTAAGTGATACAAAATTGTAACCATTATTGATTAACTATTAATTAATTTTCAACCTTGTTTTGTTGTTAATGGATTAATTAAATCACCACTAGTCTTTTTATAATAGAATTAGTATTTACGGTTTATAGCATGCCGTTAGTAAATTAAGTATACATAATATTATACGGAATTTATAAAATAAGGTTAGCATCCTTATCATGTTTAAAATTAATATTATGTGATTAATATGCCAATCATGATAGAATTATTATTAAACTTTATTCAAGGCTTAACATTAAGCACAAAATAGATAAGGTTGATTATTTTAATAATCAATCAATTAAGGTTTATAATATGGGTTATCAAAATTTTGATAGCTTTAAGTGTTTTGACGAAATAAATAAAGTTTGAACATTTCGTGAGTGATTAATTTAAAATAATTTGACAAATGCTATCCATAAATTATGATAACACAAATTATTTTAAATAATTTAATGGAATGAGTTCATTAATGGCCGGGTAAATATTTGGAAACAAGTAAAAATATTAATCAATTAGTATAGACATGCCCAAATTTTTATTAATGAAATAAGTATATGTTTCTTGCTAAATTGTTGTTAAATACTTATATTAATTAAAAGTTTTAATTGTGATTTTGGCCACTCACATAGTAATCTTAATATATTTCCTCATTTAAAAGATTGTCATGTTGAACAAAAATATATTAATGTTAATAATTATATAGATGCTAGTAAGTAGCAATTTATTTATCATCAACTAGTGAATTGTGATTTAAATAATTTATTTAAAATGTCCAAGGCTGAACTTAAATTACAACATATGAATCATTCATTATCTCACTTAGAGTGTATAAACCAAGTAGTCAAATGTATTCTAGTAAGTGAATAAATTATTATGTTTTATGAAAAGATTAGTAAATATTTGGTTATAATTATTCGATGGTGGGTTACAATTTGAATTAATGGTTATTCACTTTTGGGTGGTTTAAGCTTTAATATGATTGTATATCTATGGATTGATAAATCAATTATTAATTAACTTTTATAAATTCATTGTTTTTCCTTGGTGTGTGATATTATTTCAGTCGCATTCATGGCATTTATTTAGATCTTCTTGAGTAGGATCTAATATAGTTTTTTCCATAGGCTAGAGTCCGCTCTTGCTGTTCGCGCATCAGTTCAGCTGTGTTGCTATTTGAGGTCCGTATAACTACTTGAAATATTGTATTTTGGCAATCTTGGTCAGCCTGAACCCAGATTCAACCGCTATGCGCCTAGCACAACCGCAGTCAAGGAATTGACTCAGTCCGATATGGGGCCACACCTTTAAAATTATTTGAAAGATAAAAGAACTACCGTCATGCTAAAATAGGTGACAGGGTGTAATAGTGCAAGATGACTTATTACGCACTTGTGATACCAATAGGGTGAGTCAATAACACATATCGGTAACTATAGGCTGTAGGCCACGCATCGTGCGTGAGCATATATGGGATTGCAGTTGGATGGGGCGGACATCCCTCCCGACATAATTGGAGCTCAGCATATGCTCATAATCACTAAAATACTTGAAAAATAATGATATAGAATATATTGATTTGTTTCATGTAATTATATGACTTAGTAGTTTTATCACTAACGCGGTTTTGTGACCGTAGGTGGGCAACTTTTGACTGATGGTTAAGGTGTCGTTGATGGTTCCTTAACAAACCCACGTTAGAAGAATTGATGAATAAGATTGGACTTGCTTTTGCGTAGTTAGTTTACCTTATGTTATTATTACAAGTTATATTTAATATAATATAATTTATTTTATGGTTAATAAATTCTTAGAGATATTTAAATTTCATGTTTAATCATTGTCGTTACATTATACCACAAGCATAATTTTTTTCCATGTTATGATGCTTGTACTTGCATTTTTTTTTATATCCTTTGTATTTTTCGAGTAACCCCAAGCTGGCTAAGTCAAGTCGTTAAATAAATGGACCTAGTAGAAGCACCAAGATAGGTCTCGCGTATAGATGGCGTGCTCCTACTTCGTACCTACACAACCAAACTACACACTAACGCCCATACTACCTATGTGATCAATGTATGAGATTAATGATTATTAATATGATCACACTTCTAATATCACAACAAAATATGCAATACAACCTGATCAATTTGATAAAATCTACATCTAATTAATTTAGTAATCCTAATAATGATATTTTTCACTGAAATAAGTTTACTAATTCTAATTATGCCATTTTACCCTTGATTATTTTACTAATTCCTAATTATGACATTTTATATGTAATTAACTTTGTAATCCTAATTATGATATTCCATATTTAGTTTTTATTTTTAATTTGCTTTGTAATTATTAATAATTAACTGACATGATTATAATTCTACTACACAACTTTTCACAATTGTAAACATTATCAACTTTATATAAAAATTCATATGCAAGTAATTCAATTTATTATTAATCACAATCAATTGTCAATTTACCTAAGAATTTAATAATTCAACTTAGAATCATCATGAATTACGGGATTAATATATTAAAAAATGTATGAATAATTTATAAAATTTATGAATGATATGAATAATCATTGAAATGAAGTAAAAATCTTAAATTGGAAGAGGAAAGAATATTTCAACATGATTTGGAGTCAAAGCAGAGACGACGGAGAGGGTGGCCACAGTGGCCAATGGTGCTGAGGGGTGGTGGTGGTTGC
>JAVDBV010080947.1:0-15895 GCA_032619315.1 Piper longum | reverse complement strand
GTGAATTAAAAAATGATCCATTTCAAAAGGTCTGTGAAGAGGAAGGCATTGTCAGACACTTCACTGTTAGACATACACCACAACAGAATGGGGTGGCAGAGCGAATGAATCGAACCTTGCTGGAGAAGGTTCGGTGTATGCTATCCAATGCTGGGTTGGGCAAAGAATTTTGGGCTGAGGCTTTGGTATATGCTTGTCACCTTATCAACCGTTTACCATCTACTTCAATTGGTGGTAAAACTCCATTGGAGAAATAGTCTAGAAAGCCTGCTACAGATTATAATTCCTTACATGTGTTTGGTTCCACTGCATACTACCATGTTAAGGAATCAAAGCTAGATCCAAGAGCAAAGAAGACGATATTTATGGGGATCACCTCTGATGTGAAAGGCTATCGTCTTTGGTGTCCAGAAACAAAGAAAGTAATCTTTAGCAAGGATGTCACCTTTGATGAATCTACCATATTGAGAAAGGTGACTTCTGAAAATATGAAGCAGACAGATGATACTCCCAAACAGGTGGAGTTTGATGGCAAACGAATTGTCCCAGCAGATGCAGAAATTGATGTTGACTCTCCTGTAATAGAAGAAGAGTCAAATGAAGAAGAGGTTCAGACCCAAGAGCCTCCACATCAACATGAATCAATTGCACAAAGGAAGGAAAAGAGAACCATCAGAAAGCCTGCTCGTTATGCTGATATGGTATCTTTTATACCACCAATTGCAACTGATGATGTTCCTGCCACTTATAATGAAGCAGTTCAAAGTTCAGAACAAGAAAAGTGGAGGATTGCCATGGAGGATGAAATGCAGTCCTTTCAAAAGAATCAAACATGGAAACTAGCTAGTCTTCCGAAGGGAAAGAAGACAATTGGGTACAAATGGGTATATGCAAAGAAAGATGGATTTCCTGACAAGGACAATGTCCGCTATAAAGCAAGATTGGTGGCTAAAGGCTATGCTCAGAAGGAGGGAGTTGATTACAATGAGGTATTCTCTCTAGTTGTAAAGCATTCCTCTATTATAATTTTATTGGCTTTGGTAGCACAGTTAGATTTGGAACTAGTTCAAATAGATGTAAAAACTGTATTTTTACATGGAGGCTTGGAAGAGGAAATCTATATATCTCAGCCAGATGGATTCAAAGTTGATGGAAAAGAAGAGATGGTGTGCAAATTGGACAAATCGCTATATGGATTGAAGCAATCTCCAAGGCAGTGGTATAAGTGATTTGACAAGTTCATGATAGGGCAGAAGTACTTAAGGAGCAAATATGATCACTGTGTGTACTTACGCAAGCTACAGGATGGATCCTATATATATCTTCTTCTTTATGTTGATGATATGCTGATAGCTTCCAAGAGTCGGACAGAAATTAAAAAGTTAAAGACTCAATTGAATAGGGAGTTTTAGATGAAGGATCTTGGTGAAACAAAGAAGATTCTTGGTATGGAGATATTTAGAAACAGGAAATTGGGGAGGCTTTGTTTGTCTCAGAAGGAATATCTGAGGAAGGTACTAAAACCTTTTGGCATAAATAAGAAGTCAAAACCAGTTAGTACACCACTTGCTCCTCATTTCAAGCTTAGTGGTTCCATGTCACCAAAGAATGATGCAGAACGGGAATACATGACAAAAATACCGTATGCAAGTGTTGTTGGTAGCTTGATGTATGCAATGGTATGCTCGAGGCCGGATATTTCACAGGAAGTTGGGGTTGTGAGCAAGTATATGCATGATCCTGGAAAGGAGCATTGGCAAGCTGTGAAATGGATTCTAAGGTATATTCTGAATACCTTAGATGTTGGACTAGTATTTCAGCAGAAAGATAAAGATGGTCAGTGTGTGATTGGGTATTGTGATTCTGACTACGCTGGTAATTTGGACAAGCGACGGTCAACTACTGGTTATGTGTTTACTCTTGCAAGAGCACCAGTCACTTTACAGTCAACAGTGACTTTGTCTACCACAGAGGCAGAGTACATGGTAATTACAGAGGCTGTAAAGGAGGCAATTTGGCTTCAAGGGTTGCTTGGTGAACTAGGAATGAAACAGAAGCACATCAAAGTGCATTGTGATAGTCAGAGTGCTATTCATTTAGCAAAGAATCAGGTTTACCATGCAAGGACGAAGCACATCGACGTTCGATATCATTTTGTTCGAGAGATTCTAGAAGGTGGAGTCATAATCCACAAAATTCCGACCACTGAGAACCCTTCTGATATGCTGACAAAAGTGGTAACTGCGATCAAGTTTAAACATTGTTTGGACTTGGTCAATATTGTTACAAATTAAAAGCTGGAGCTTACAGACACTACTAAAAGTTGGATTTGTGAGAGAATTGTATGGGATTTTGTCAAGGTGGAGAATTGTTGTATGGGATTGAAAAATCCCACATTGGTTTGGGAGGGAAGTGGGGGGGAGCTCTCTCCCTATATATAGGGTTCCTACCCTTCTTTAGTTTTTCATCCTAAAGGGTAATTCAAAATTACCTACTTCTCTTTCTACCATTGGTAATTGTTCCTTCTACCATTGGTAATTTGTTCTTTCTCTCTTTGTAATATTTCTCTTTAGTGAAATATTATTTTGGTAGTGTCCGAGGACGTAGGCAATTGCCAAACCTCGTTAAATTCTGGTGTTTGTAATTATTTTTTTCTTGTCTATTTAATAGCTATTGTTGGGTATAGTTGGTGTTAATTATTATGCTATTTATATTACTTGTCTTGATAAAATTCTGTCTAGGAGTTGGTTTTTAAGCGGACTATCTTGTCCCACCAACTTTCTTGAGAATTTTATCTTGGGGTGATTTTTTAGTACAATAGTTTTCACGTTTGTCATTTAGGTAATAGTTCTCACATTGAACTAGTTATTTTTAGTGAAAATTACCCGTTTTTCACAACAGCAACCACAGTTGTATGTTAACTTTGTAGTCGCATAAAAACCAAAAAAGAAAAATTGTTTAGAGAGGAAATCAAGCTGCTAAATATTGCAATTTATAGCTAAATAATTTCTGACAGCCTATCAAACAATTTGAGCAAGCACAAAGATCACCCAATAAATATCCAACGTAAATGTGCTCAAATTTTGAGAAAATTAAATGGTAGGCAGAGGCATGAAAACCATGTTTTTCACTAATGCGTCCATGAAAACTAATCCTAATAAGCTTCATTTCAGGTTGTTTTTGAAGAACCAGTTCTTGTAACCATAAGTCATAACAAGTATCTCTTCGACACATTTGAAAAGAATCACCAAAAAGAACCTGGAAAAAATGCTTGAACAGTCAGGCAATTATGTATCGATTTTTCTTATAAAAAATAATTGCTCACTTACACCTAGTCCTCACTTAAATCAAAAAATATTAAAGATAATTCAGAGACAATAAAACTGAAACTCTCCCTCTCCTAATTCCATTATGAAAAAATGTCGCTGTTTAATTAACCTGTTTCGGCAGTAATCTAATAATCCCGACCAAAGCTGTGATCCGTTCTCGGGCAGACCATCAACCAGATCCTCTTCAAACCAAAAAATGCTTTGGTGATGGGAAGCTTAGGGTGGCACCGGACAGGAGCATGAGGCCTGGCCTGCTCCATCGACAGCTTCCGGATCGGAGCTCATCGCGGCTCCATGAGAAGGAGGCCGTGGCTATGGGTGGGAGCCAGCCACGATGACAAGGCGAGCTCCCTGGCCTCATCATTGTTTAGTGACAGGAGGGATTGGTGAATCTGATCAATATTTGACCCGTTTATATATAATTCCAAACATACAAATAGTTTTGAATTGAATTCAGGGTGAGGCTTTTTGGATATATAAAATATTTAAAAATATTCAGATCGAATATATATTTGAGGTGATCCGTATCCAACCGAACAGTTGATATTTTATAAAATTATATTTTTAAAAAATAACTTTTTATTTATTTTTTTTTCTATTTTTATATTAAAATATATATTATTTATGTTAATATAGTCAATCGGGTTGGATTAGAATCGGATAAGATTTTTGTAGATGTGGATTGGATATAGATATGTTAAATAAAATGAATGTAATTTTCAGATTTGGACCCATCCCTATTTGTATGTATCAAGTTTGCATTTCCTAGTTACTCGGTCAGTAGATTTACCATTTATGATAACCATTTATCATTTTAGAATTTAATTTTTTCATAACAGAGTTTATAAGATTCTATCATAGTTATCTTTTTATCATCAATTAAAATATTAACATATAGTTACATGTTCACCACTTTATATATCATAAACCAACTATATTAAAGAAATTTAAAATTATAATTATATAAAATAATTTCTCACTAACAAAATATAAAATATTCAAACTATTCAAAAATATGGTAAACTAGTGTTACAAGTAAGAAATAAGTAAATAAAAAATTTATATTAAGTAATTTTGTCAAAACAAGTCTTTAACAATTAAAAGTTCCAAGATAAAAGTTGAGATGGAGATGAGTTTTTTAATTACATGTAAAATAGCTAAATAACCATCGATTAAATCTTTAAAACCATTGTGCTACCACTCATATAAAATTGACTAGGTTAAATTAATCGGCTTTTTAACCTTTTTTAAGACAATATATAAGTTTTTTTACTATTTACGCAATTCAATGTGGTTAGTAAATTGAATGTTTACAGCCTACTAGTTATCAACTAAGAAAATTCTTCTTTGCTCATGTGTACCTAAAAAGTATCCAATGTTAATATCCTTATTGAAGTGAACATAACCACCTAAATACCTAATCCCAGTGATAGATGATGAAAAATACCTGTTTTTCACAACAATTGATACCACTTGTTGGGCCTTTCGAGCCCCAAAAGTGATTTGTAACAGGTTCATGGGCATCTCTTAATCCAAAAGCTAGCTCAAAAATTAAGGTTTTCCCATTAGCCTATATACAAGTCACTGGTTGCCTCCAAATGGGATGTGGGATTAACCCAACAATTCTCCCCTTCACACATCACAACACCCTAATCATCTCCCCCTCACCACATGCGGAGCCAACATGTCTTGGTGAGGTTCCAGATGACACCAATTCGGGCCAACTTCGGACCGACCGACAAATAGGGAGACACAAACTCGGACTGACCGATAAATTGTGTAGCTAATTGAGATAACACCAATACCAAAACCAACTTTGGCTCTGATATCATTTGTTGGGCCCTTCGGGCCCCGAAAGTGACTTGTAACAGGTTCATGGGCTTCTCTTAATCCAAAAGCTAGCTCAAAAATTAAGGCTTTCCCATTAGCCTATATACAAGTCACCGGTTGTCTCCAAATAAGATGTGGGATTAACCCAACAATAAAATTACAAGGCAACATTTTCCTCAACCGAAAGAAATTTGGTAGTCATTTTTAGTCAAGTAAATATGAACTCGTGTTTGAGTGCTGCTAACAACATTCTAATTTTTAAATTTAGCGAATGTTATCTTATTTTTCAATTTACTAATCTGTTGGGGATATATAGGTTCTCAACTATATTATGCCCAACTCATGAATTGCTCTAGTTGTTATACTTAAAATATGTGAAGTGGTGTTACCGTAGTATTTCATCGGTCTAAAAATATAAGAGGTATCTACAGGAAGATAGCAATGAAAACATGCAACAAAGCTGCCATAATATTTCCTTACAACCATGCTCTTACACTCTGATCATCACACAAACAAAACACTTCTCATAGCACTTGGTTAATTAGCTAGGACATCTCTCAAACAGTGCATAAATTTCACACGCACAGTGAACCATGGGGGAACCATTTCAAGGGCACTTGGTCTCGTTTCGGTGTGTGGTCATGTCTGTGTAGCAACTCCCACACATGTCTCGGTTGCCGAACGTCCCCGGCGGCACACATTTGCACCGGAAACAGCACGTCCCGCAGGCCCGGTTGCAGAGGTTGGGCCTCGAGTTCTCGCTACACCTCACCGAGCACAAGCTGGCACAGTCTGTGATGGTAACAAGAAGAGAAATATTTCAACACAAAGATGAGCAAACAACACTGGGTGTCAAGTTGGGTATCATACCAATTTCTTTCATAAGCCTTCTGTTTGCCCCTCTGATCAAGCCACCCACCTAGGAAAACGCAGATGTTAGATTATGTGTGTAATCCAAAGATGGGAAATACATGTAGTAAATATAAGAACCTGATCACTGGTGGTGGCAAGCTGATCTCCATCTCCAAGCGAAGGGAGCTGCGTTCAAGACCAGATCAACTCAAAGGTTAGGCTAATGTTTATGTACAGGTATATGCATAGAGGTGATAGAATAGAACCCATGTTGTGTGACTACCAGGGAAAGGAGGAGGAACAAAAGGGCAGACAGAAGTAGTGGCCGAGCCTCCATAGAAGACAGTTTTCGATGGTCTTTTGGACGTTTTCATGTCACATTGAGTGCATTTTATAGCCTTTTGCAGACTTACCATGCTCATCCATTTCCAAGATATTTTACACTGTTAGTAAACAATATAAAAATAAATTTTTGGGATGATATTTTGGGCATATTGAAGACAAGATGTGTAGGGAGAAGGGCAGGGAAAGGGTGAGGGAGCAGGTACATGTGGAAAACAGCTAAGCAAATGCTTGTATCGATGATTCTATTGTCCTTTGTCTGCAGGCGGACCTTGCTTGCCTCATCCCTCTGAGCAAGGATGACTTCAACCGGGAAAGGAATAAGGAAGTAGTATCTAGGCGGCTTCATCTTCTAATGAAGCCAAGGAGTCGGGCATTGCATTCCATTAGTCATTACAGTAAATCAAAAGCTGTCTTTTGCAAGAGGAGAATTAAATGTTGCAATGAATTCACTTTTAATTTGGGCAAACAATTTAATGTTTTGCCGAATAAATATGAGTCATAAATTATGAGAAAAGTTAAACAACGAGGATAATTTTTGTTCAATTTTTTTTAAAAATAATCATATGATCTTTATAAATGATTAAATCTTTGTTTAGCTGTTTTGAGTATTTTACACTAGCTGATAATGTAATGCTAAGCAACCTCAACACGAAATGATGAAGGAAAAGTGATAATAATTTCCAATTACTCTGAGTTAGATGACTAAACCTCGTCCAAGTTTCATGTCTCCAAAAAGATACAAACCTTTTCATTCGCTTTGTTTCATTAATATTATCACATTCATGTTCTATGTTGTGATAAAAATATCAACATAAATTAATTTGAGCGGTAACCTGCATCAATAGTCAACAATCTTAAAAGACCCAATCAATAAATACTATTTCAATCCTCACTAAATGCCTTTAATTTTAATGTGAATTTTGAAGCTGATATTATCCATGCATATTTTAAAGATGATTTAATTTTTAATCAAATAAAGGTTATACAATTGATTATTTTCCAAGTAAATCAAATTAACAAACAGGATGGACAACCATGAACTCTGGTATCAAGCAATAAACATTAATCGAAGGATCCGAAAGTAATATTTCAAGGATATAATCAGGCCCGCATCAATCTTGTATTAAGTCGATTACATATTTACATACATAGGAAAATACTGTCAATATTGGGGATAACACTAATAAACAATTAGATTATATGCTTGGTAATAAACCATTTTATTATGAAAAATTTAAACTACCACTAAAGACATTTAATAGCTGGTAATTTTCTTCCAATTAATTGGATCTTATAACCTTATTTAAATTAGTACTCATTTGCATTTTGCATGTACCATGAATGCCAAAGTTGGAGAAGCTAAGCCGAGCTGTGCTGTGAAGTGCAATAGGACTGGAAATGTGGTCATTGTGGGGTGTTAAGCCTCACAGATTGGAGTTGATTCAGGCCGAAGACAGTTCATATGTGTTGGGCGCCAACATAAAAGTGAAGCTGCTGGGATAGCAAAGTGTGTAAGCGCTAGCCCACCTGAGCTGGCCATCTGATTTGTTGGGTAACTTTCAATGTCAATATATCATGGAGCCTTGCTCGGCCGTGCATGTCCCAATAACAGCCGCAAGATAAAAATCAATCTTGTTTTGCAAATTTATTGAAATACATACAGCTGCTGGTTTCTACAAGGTGAAACGGCATCCTATGAGATAACAACCTGTACGTGTTAAGAAAGGCATGTTAGGCTAACTCCTTTATGAGATAAATTTGATTTTACTGTTTTTTGCATTACCAGTCTCAAGCCGAACTAAAAGAAAAGGGTTGACGTTAAGAAAGACATTCAACAATAAAATTTTGTCATTTATAATTATATGACTTCCTACTTTTTGGGTTATGCCTCACATACTCTTTGGATACCAGGTAGAAGACGAAGAAGAAGATGCATATGGGACTCAAGCGAGAGAGCTTCAAACTTCCAAGATATTGTTAGAACACTCGATTAATGTCCTAAAAACCAAAGCAAATTATGCACATTAGTGGGTTTCAGATATCTTTTCTGCCAGTTTAATTTATATATTTGTCAATAACTAAAAGTAGGTCTCATTAAGCTAAACTAAGTAGGATAAACCTTGTAAAAGCCCATGGTTTTATTAAATAAAAAAATTTCCTTATTGGACCAACCCATGGGTCAATCCCATATTGGCCAAAAGGATTAGCTTGGGTTTGAGGTGACGTTTTAAAAAACAAAAACTTAGGAAAACCTTGGGCTTGATCTATACTGCAGTTCTCCTTTTCATCTACCACTTCCTCCTTTCTTGAAAATTCTTTTCTCTTGGTTGTAGCAGTGGTCTAGGTTCCCCTAGTGATTTTCTAACCTGGTATTCCATCACATCTACTAATTAAATTTTTTTCCATATACCCATATAATAGTAGTAGTAGGTCTCATTAATTGAATATAAACATCATCATCATATAGTATGTGATATGATAAGTTTGATGCTCTCATTCTTTAGCTAATGTCTTAATATAAATGTTTATATATAAGTGTATGATGTATTTTGAACATAATTAACGTTTATTATATTAGTAATGTAGTTTCTGATGTTCAAGATTTATATTTAACTAAATTTGATGTTATGTAAATATTGTGGATACATATATTTTCAACAAATTATTTTGTTAAGCGTCCAATTTATTTAGATGATTGTTACTAAATACCATTATATGATATTTAAAACTTTATGTGAATTATAATGCATAAAGGTGGTACTAACAAATTAAATGTATTACTATAATTAAAAATAACATATACAAATACGAAGTTTTATACATATGACATACTTGAAGTTTTTAATCATTTATATGATATTAAGATACTTCCTTTTTACTATGCTTAAATCATGCATCTAGATTAAATAATTATACTGAAAGTAATTTCTATGCCTAGATTAAGACCGTGATGCATCAACCACCTTCTTGAGAGATAATCCAGGTCTATATGATGATTGTAAATTGTAATATTCAGAGGAGTCTAGGTTTAGACTCCACTTGTCTACAACGTGTGTGGAAATGTCAAGGAGTTGGTCTAGCTCGACACAAGACTGAGATATTGAAAATGAGATTATGTCGAATGAGCTGCCCCCAAGTAGAAGGGGGTGTTAGTGGACTCATTATGCACGTGTGATACCGCGAGGGTGAGGCTGAGCAAATTGGTAATCATGGATTAGACTCATGGCATACGTTTACACGTATGGAAATGGTTGCCGAGTAGGGAGGCCACCCCTAAAGGCAAGAAAGCTTTGCACAGGCACGTGAAATCAAGAGTTTGAATGAATATTACGGCTTTATGGTTATTATACAACTTAGTGATTCAGTACTAAGACGACATTATGTTTGCAGGTAGGCAGCTTCATATAGACAAATGAGGAAAGGAGGAGATGATGTGCCAAATAAGAGTTGCACCTCATTATTTTGGCCACTAGACTTCCCTCGTTACTTTTGCATGTCATGCATGGACATAGGAGGCGGTCCTTAGGGCTTGGTTCATAAGTTTTATTATATTATGCTTTGTAACTTAAACTATACTGATGTTTAATATTTAACTATGATCGTGTTTATATAACATAATATCTTAGCTTGCATAATTTCTTTCACTCTCCTTTATGTATTATTAACTACTTACTTAATTATCATAATATTAAGTGATTATATAGGTGGATTGTTCTCTTGCCCTTTTTTTTTTAGTGACGGCTCGATCCGGTTCATGGTGGGTCGTTACAAACCTAGTATATTTATTTATTTAGTTTACCACTGCAAATGCAAGTGAGCCCAATTTGTGAATGTGAGGTTATCTTGAAGGCTTCTCCACACTTGCAACGCCGATTAAATATTTAAATGGCAAGTGGTCAAATTCTTTTAAATTTATATCAGATTTCACTAGATTTCAAATTTTTATTTCACATATAACCAATTCATATATTTTAAAAATACTTTACTCATAATATTTATTTTATTGAAAAAATACCCTTAATCTAAATTTAAATTGTATCAAACATTTTTTTGTGTTTTATATAATGAATGAAATTTCACTTTTTATAAAAAAAATATTCATAATAAAAATATATTGGCTAAAAAAATATTTTAATTTTTAGTAAAATGTGAAAATTTCACATTAAAATTTTAAACATCTAAAAAAAATTTTGATGGCCTAAAATTTAATTTTCTTTTTAATTGTTCAATATTGAATAATTTTTAGCTCATCAATAATATAGTTTTATATTCTATTTAATAGTTATCAGTTAATTTATATATATATATATATAAAGTTAGTAAAAAATTATAAGTTTTATCTATTATCTATTTTGGTATTAGTAAAAATAAATCTTATTGGTATTTTTATCATTATCTAAAAAAATGATAGAATTTGGTCATAATTTATATGAAAATTTTAAAATTGGCTATTTCTAATATAATTTTATGAACTTGTCTATTTTTTAAAGAAAACTTTGAAATGTGGCTATTTATGATATTTTCCCTATATGTTTTAGAGGATTCATATAATTGATGTTGAGTCTACTCCTGACCAAGTACAAACTGATCATGAGCCTAGGTAATCATTCTTTTGATATTGTTACCTCAAGTTGAAGTGAATAATCCATCCCTGCCACATTTTATCCTACGAGGGTATTAGATGTGAGTTTAATTTTAATAAGGGTCTTACACTTTTAAAAGCATTATTTGCATACTGTGTCTAAATTTAACGAAATTCTGAAACAGCTTCGAAGAGTAGGCAATTTGTTGGACCTTATTAATATTTTGGATTCTTTATGTTTTATTTTTCTCTTGTTGGATGCATAGAGAAATTTCAATTAATTTGATTATGTCCATTGCATGTATCCCTTTTCATGTAGTATAAGTACAATGAAGATGGAAATGAAAATTTCTAAAAATTATAGGTCTATAATAATAATACTGATGGCGTGATATTCTTAAATTCGTCTCGTATATTCAATACTTACTAAAGTATGATCTTATATATTAATAGGGATGTGTTTAAAAATCTTTAAATTTGATTAATCATGTTAAAGAGATGAATTTTGCACAACTTGACGAATTGTAATAGACGGACTAAGACCATCGGGTTTATGTAAAACATAACTATGTTTCATGATACATTATTAGTCGATAACAAAAAGTGTCGTCTTAACTATATATTAATCATTATCTTTTAATTTTGACATTATCTTTTAATACATTGCCTATTTTATTCTAAGATTTTTAATTGCACCAATTATCATATTGAATTTGTAACTGGTGTGGAGTTCAACAAATCAAAATCAATCGAATTTAAAATTACAAATAAAAAAGTAATAGGCATTGAAATTATATTCTAAGATTAAACATTATCTAAAAACCGGAGAAACTACATTTTTTTTCTTTTCAAGACACTGGACTCTAAAAATAAATATTGGAAAACTAAGTACAAATGTAAATTGTAATAAGGTGCCATAACTTGAATCATATGGGATATGATGCGGGTAGACAATACACTAAGTGGATTGTTGATACATTATTTAAAACCATGTTTACTTTACAAAATAAACTATACATGTTAACTTTATTGTTCAAACATAATCGAGTGGGTATCAGCTATATGAACCAAAATAATTTGGTCGATGGTCACATCCACGACGAGACCATGTATTGTTCATAAAATTTGATCGGATAGTTCATGGCCAAAACAGAGTGTATATGGACAATTTATTAATCTTATGTATAAACCATTTAACTGATGCAATGAATAAGCCTAAGAACTTAAAATAAACTACACATGATTAAAATGAGCTTTAGGATCTCTTGCAGAACAACACAAAGTCCAGCAGTTTCAAAACAAGTATTGAACCCTTAATGGATATAAATAAATTCCGTGCACGGGCCATAATATAGTTAAATAGGCCAACATAGTAAAGGTCTCTAAAAGAGCTGCAAGCCCCTCGGCTATTATAACTAAAAAATTAACAAACCCATATAAATGCATAAGGATTATCCTCTTCTCTAATGGCAGTTACAAAATTACTAACCTTTCTCTTCCAATAGAAGATTATAAAAAATTGAGAAGATATTAACGGCCATTCAGAGTGTTGATTATGTCTCAGAACAGTGCACTACCGCGTCCTCCAACTCAATATATTACCTCTCTTTACAAAGTATCCATCATCTTGACTCGATCAATTTCTTCAGTCAGTGTATAGTGCAGGCTAATAATGCATAAACAAACCTTGATTTTTATCTATAAATCTTCCTGGATATAGTTATTTGTGAAATTAAATCTGCTTGGTCCATCTGTTAAAACGAGTAAAGAAAATATGGGATCATTTTATGACAAGGAAGAATTTTTTTTTGGTTTTGCAAACACTTAATCATAATCATTCATTTAGGATTAGAACATAGTTCAGTATTTATATTTTACTAACTAGCATTCTATCTTTTGTTGAGTGTGGTAACTGCTATCCTGCTTTTTTGATATTGTGGTTGGGTTTCTCATATGCAGCTTGCATTTCATATAGCCGAGGATTATTATTTACACATAATATCCGATAAGCGATATTCTAACACAATTTGTTCTCTTCTATTGTTTTAGGAGTTGAACTTCATTTAGAACCACAGGATAGAGCAATATTACAACATAATGAGTTTCCTGATCTTAGTAAACTGTCAACAGTTGAGTATTTCTTGAAACTGTATATGCTCGCAAAGCGTTTTTCCTTGTGAGAGCTTGTGACACTGTTTGTATTTTTTGGAGGTCGTACAATATATCTCATCAATCTCTTTTCTGATATAGAATAAATGGGCAGCATTGCATACCCTTGCTTTATCAGGGCAGATTCCTTTCATAAGAAAGTTTGTAGATAATGGAGTTGGCATAAATAGTGTTGATATTGTAAGCTCTCTTTTTTGTCAATATGGAAAAGTCACACTTCATTTTTCAAAATAGTATAATTCAAGCTACGTTTGGCCATGCAGGAAGGTTACACTCCTCTTCATGTGGCTGTGATTGGTAAGAAGGAAGCTGTTATTAGGCACCTCTTGAAGGAAGGTGCTAATCCTCATGTTCGTGATAAGGTGAGAAGACTCTTCTTGATTCATTTGTCTTTTTTATTTCTTTATGGACGACTTACCGATAAGGATCTTTCTGTTATGATAATTTTGCCGTTAGTAATGGCTGACAATTTGATGTCAATGTTGCTTATGATGTAAGTTCATTTGATAAAAATGAGAAATTATTTTGAAATTCTTAAGGTTTGAGAACTAACAGTTATCTCATTTGTTTTGCTGTAGGAGGGATGGACTCCACTACATGTGGAAATTCAAAGCAACTCCAGAGAAATTGTCAAAGTTTTGCTGGTCATTGGTGCGGATAAGAATAGAAGAAACAAGGTAACAGTTCTATTTGATTCTGCTTCTGTTGACATTCTTAAAGATCTTGCCCTTGTGAATTTCCGTTGCACCTTCTTAGCATTTCATCGACCTATATATTGATTGTTGTTGTCTTTTGCTCACCTCTCCCAAGCCTTGCGTTTTATTGCTGTTCTCTGACATTATCGATCGCAAGCCGAAATACAGGACAGTCGGTGTCAAGAAACACATCAAGCCATCAAAACTTTGTTTGTTTTATCAAGGATTATAGACCACTTATTCACGTTCTCTCCAACCATCAAAGAATATTTTCAATGTTGACCTCTGTTCTACCATCAAAAAATGTTTTTCTCATCATGTGCCTGATTTCTTTATTCTAATTCTTATCCGGATTTTCACATATGCCTGCTATACTTCTATATGCCTTTGTCTGTATGTTTCCTTGCTTAGTTGTAGTTAATTATTCATTTAGACAAATGGATCTTAATAAGATAGTCCTATTTCTTGTGGCCACCAGCAATTTAGTTCTTTCCAAATGAAATTGTTGCACCTATCAAGTATATGGTTGGTGCGTCTTGGCTTTTTTATTTTATCTTCAAAGTAAGGTGATCATTGAGCTGAAATAATGGAATGACCCGGCCCAAAATGCGAACTAATGGGCTTAAGCCATATCTCTAAAAGTGGTTAACCAAAGTTAAAGATCTGTATTTTATTCTCATTAATAAACAAGATCTTACCCTAATAGGTGTTAGATGTGAGACTAAATTGAGGTTATTACAATCTATCCACCTTAAGAAACTTAATCCTCAAAATTCTTACATTTAACCCATAGCTAGCCTAGCCCACATCCTTCTATAGCCCGTGGCTAGCAACATATCCTACATCCCTAGTCAAGCCAACTATCTAACACGGACTCAGGTTGCTCTGATACCCTCTATAACGACCCTAACTACTAGTTGATAGATGGCTAATACACTATTATGAAACATGCCTTGAGATTAATGTTGTAATATTATATATTTTTTGCTATTAATTGAAAGCTTGCTTACTAAAGTTTCATCTTGTGTGCTTCAGGATGGTAAGTGTCACGGGGCTTCCCTTAGGGTAGAATTTTTCGCCTTAAAGGACACCACGTGCGGCGTATTCCCCTCCTGAAAATACCAGCCAACCTCAAGTATGCAACGAAAACTAGTCACTGCGATCCTGAAAACATCAACACCAACATATATCACCACCGAACTGCTGGTCCCACCCGAACTACCTAGTGCACCCAACAGGCTATCGGTTACTGATAAACAGCAATTCAACTCAATCAGCACGCACACGTGATACTTATAAATCACCAACACGAGTACCACTACACCAAGTTAATATCCAACAAACCCGACACCACCAATACCACTACCCAATACACGGTATGTCGAGTTCTCGGAATCCCTTCAAACTCGACCAAGCAACCAAACCCGATGTCAACTCTGGCCTATTACGGACTTCGATTGCAACCTTTATCCCAAACACAACGAACAAAGGAATACACACGCAATCACACCCCTGACTACTTGCACGTTGTGGACATGCAAACCCCACAACGTTGGTCTCCTATCCAATAAGAAGACCATGAGAATTAAGAGAAACCACTCTCATATATAATCCTCACCACACAACCCCAAGTCTTTCCCCTTGATCAACTTGTTACATTCAATTCACTCAAATATGAAAAACACTAAGGTTGCCGAACAAGTGTTGTGTTCGTCGATCCCTTGGATGACGACTACTCCAAGCAATGTGTGAAGTTCCAGCCCTTTGACGTGAAGGTCTGGCTGCAGCAACTCCACCGCTCGCACTGGATATCAGCAAGTGCTTCTCAACGCAACACTTCCACACAATCTCCCACTCGTTCTCTCCATAACTTGAGTTTCTCTCCTCCAAGTGCAGAAAACCAATTGCCATCCCCTTTCCCTGAAGGCGTCAATAGATATATGTACATATCTGCCCGTGTTTATCTTGAAGTCCCCAAGATACTCCTTAGATCTGATTCATCTTTATCTCCAAGGATGTTGCCTTATCCAATTCGCCATTGGATAGAAGATCCCGAATCTTGCCATGATCGTTATCTTCAAGTCGGCTGCACC
>JAVDBV010080941.1:0-19494 GCA_032619315.1 Piper longum | reverse complement strand
GGCGTTAACACTCCAAGGTCGTGGTGGGTTGGAGAAATTATATAGGAAAACCAGGAGTGACGTGGACGACTCAGATCTTGCCATGTGGCACGATCTGGTATTCCAACAATTGTAGTGGGACCCACATATAGGTATATCTAATATACCTATGGACAAAAAACTCGAATTGAGACCGTCGAAAATCAAATCTTACTCGAGCCTAAAAGTGACTCAATAGAGAGGAATTAAAACAATTATGTTAAATGGACCCTAAACATAGAAATTTTAAAAATAATGACTCGTTCCTCGTTGTAAATTTTCATTTTTTATTTATTTATAATTTATAATAGTAATTATTGTTGTTATTATTTTCGCTTAAAGCTTCTACCAAGTACGTTTAGAACTCATTTCTGTTTTCATGCTCTATTCTATTGTATGTTTGATTTATTATTTGCAGGACGGGTTAAGTGGCGTTTTATCGGATCCCACTTAACTCAGGCTATTTAGCCAAACAGTTTTCTGGATTAATAACCCTCAAATATGAGATCCATCGATAATGATTTCGAAAACAAGATCCACTGTAAGTTGCCTTCGAGTTTATTTTATAAATCCCTTCCGAGGCCTAGATATATAATTTTACCGAGTTTTCAAGGAGACGAGAGATGGCGAAACCAACTTGCGCATATCATAAGAGGATGTCGTGACAGTCAAAGCGGGCTTTGGATTAACGAGCAGACTGTTCCATTCCCAAGGGATCTGACAACTCAGCATTTGAGTTCCTCACACTTGGAGAACGTGGAGGTTTATAGGTACTGTTAAATACAGCGCATGTTTGGACTTGTGGTTCAAGGGGTACCAAAGGCGACTGCCTGAGAGTACTCGGCCTTCGTGCTCAAGGTCAGGAGAAATATGAAGCTACGGAGAGGGCTTAGGATATACCAATAGTTCCGAAAGATCAAAAAATGAAGTAAGAAAATGCTAAAAGAGGCATTAGCAGTAACAGATCAGTCAATTCAGGATGCTACCGGGTTTGCAGCCCAGTGGCACCTCTAGTAAGTGTCATTCAGAGAGTTCACAAAGAGTATATAAATGTTTTGTTTCATATAAGAGCTTGCTCTCATAGCCAGTTTATTATATTTATATTTTGGACCAGTAACGCTTATTACTAACGTGTTTTTATATTATATGTAAGTGATAATCACAAGTTGGATGTACCGGTCTAGACGGTGGAGCATTTGATGTCGCTTGCACACATTTCAGTCAATAGAGTGGTTAATATTTTATTTATGATGCTATTATATTAAGAATGATATGATTAAATACTAAGATATAATAATATGATGTGATTAAATGTTAAGACATTGATGAAAACTCTTATATTTCTTAGATCTTTATTTTTTACCAAATTTATATTTAAAAAAAAACATTATTTAGGTATGATTCATTAACGTTATTTTTATGCATGTAAGCCTTTCAACTTCTCTTGGATGCCTTAAAAAAAAATAAATCTGTAAGAGTTTTTTACGTACCAAGGCTCGGAGTTGTTAATTTGATGTAATAGCAACAAAATATATTTTCTTTTCGATATTAAAGCCCCTTTTTGAAAAGTTAAAAAAAAAAAAATTCCCCCCCTGCGAAGGCACGTATCTGGCATGGCGGTGCTGCTCCGGGCAGATTTAGTCCGTGATTAGTAATGCAAGCGAAAATAATCGTCCTAGTTTAGATAATAATTAATAAAATAAGTAGATATCGATACTATATTAGAAATTATCTATTTTAAGTATGAGTTGTGAGTAGGCGTCGGTTACTTCTTGAAAATGGTTTGGTAAAAGCTAATTTTAAATTTGTACCGTACGATTAAAAAGAGCGGCCCAGATGATACTCCCTAGCATACCCGCCATCCTTCAACAGCTCCTCGCCCCACCCAAGTCCGACTTCAGCTCCTGTTGGTGGCTTCCCTCCTCCGCAGCCTTCGCCGGAATGAGGTATTGGATTTTTCTTTGTGATAATCTCGTGATCGTTTGATGAATTTGGGTGAAAAAGTTTTTATCTGAGTTTCACTCCTTTTGTGTTTTTTTTTTCAAAGCAATTTCATTCCTTTTGTTACCTGGAGGATAGAGGCATGTTTAGTACGGTGATGAAAAGCTAGTAGGTTTGTGATATATTTTTATGGTATAAACTCATCAATTTGGGGCATATTTTTTTCCTAATGGATCGAGTAGTTCATATTTTAATTTTGTTATTTTTATTTCATGGCTTGATTCGAAGGAAAACTTGCTTATGTTTACTTGTTATCTGTTCTGCCATTTTGCTATAATTATTGATCTTCCTGGATTATGATAGTTGTCTACTTCGGGCATCAATTTTTATTTGGGATGTATCAATGGCTTTTTGTTGGGCATGCTTCAAATATGACTGACGGAAGTTGAACATTGCAGATTAGGAAGGCTTGTGCTAGTTTCCAATTTCATTTTTCAAGTAGAATATGCGTGCGTTTTTGTTTTCTTTATTTTCGCTAGATATGGTTCTCACACGTTGGAATGGGTAGAGCTTGTGGCTATCTCCCGGTGCCATATATAAATCCTATTATTATTTGGGAATTTAAGTCTCAATTTGATCTATATACAGAATATCAAGACACTCGAATAAATACAAGCCCACCTCAACTTCATTTAAGTTCAAGCTGACCTTATATCAAGTCAACCAATGAGTTTGATTCCAATGTGTCCGATTCCAACATGTCCGATGCTTGTCCATGGATACGAACTCTAAACCCTAAGACCCTTCTCTGCCTTGCTTCGTTTGCTGCCGTCGTCTTCTCAGAAGGTCAATGGCTCAATGGCTTCTTTCTGCTCTTCATGTTACCTAACTGTGGGAATGTGTGTGTGCAATAGTGAGCTAAATCCTTTGTTTTTTGGTTTACAGACACCTTGAGTGATTAGGTGTGAGCTTGAAAATGTGGAAAATTGTTGTGCACTTGGAAAGTTATTTTGTGAAAATTGAAGAATGTGGTCTTGTGGTGACTTGAATTTTTATTGTTGGGTAATAGTCGGATGAATTGAAACCGGCTGCAATTCAGCTAGAATTGCTCAGGAAGTTAGGTTGTTGATGAATTAGGAAATTTGGAGTCAAAAGGAAATGAATAAGGGGTGTTGAAGAACAGGGAAGATGTGTGGAAATGAATTGGAGGAGGAAGTGGCAGAAAGTGAAGGTATAAGTTTCATTGATTTCACATTTTACTTTTTAATGCTCTACCTCCTTCACTTACAACTCTATTAGAAGTAGCTGAATTAACTAGGTTCTTAAAACTCATTGAATTCTAACATTAAGTAGGACATGGACAAGGCCAGTATCAGATTCTTACATTGTCATGTTTAGTAAGTTTTCAAGCGAAATGCACATTGCAGTCTTTTGGATAATAACATGGGAGTGTTCTTATAGTGTACCCTTTGTAATGGGTGAAAGTCCACAAATACTTGTTGGCATCTGTCTTGTTTTTCAGGTTTCATGGCCTTCTTTGATACAGAAATATAAGGAAGGTGATTGGCAACAGAACTTAAAGGATAGATACCATATGACCTTGCGAATGATTTAACATAAACTGATTATTTGCTTACCATTTAGGGGTGGCATTGATTGAAGATTTTATATGCTTGCGGCGGTAGGTTTATTTGCTATGTTCTTGTACTATTTCGATGTTGCTCTTTCTATCAAAGATCTTCTCCCATGTTCTTGTCAAATTTCATCTTAACACAAGTTGAATTTCTACAAAAAGGATGCTTGAAACTAGTAGTACACATATTTTAGATTAGTTTTTCTTTTTTATACTTTATCAATTGTTTAATGAGTATGACTTTTATCTTTATTTTAATAAAAGGGAATGAGATGCAAATACAAATTTCTTCTAAAATCATCAATAGGTTTTCTTTTCTGTTTTATGAGTTGTAGCATAACAAAAGCCCCGATGTCAGGAAAATGGAAGGTCTTTATATCCAACTACCGTTCTTTCTCTTCTTCAAGCACACTTCTGTTGAAAGTTGGAGATGTGCTAAAGCGGTCCAGAGCTTTCTCTCAGCAGGATGTTCAGGACTTCTCCAAAGTTACCCACGATTACAATCCCGTCCACTTTGATGCTGGTGCTGCTTATTTGGCAGGATTTGATAGTGGTCCAATTGTACATGGGATGCTTGTGGCTGGCCTCTTCCCCCAAATCATTGCTTCCCATTTTGTATGTCCTTGATCTCATATTTTATTATTAACTTTGACTCATTTTTATACTAGTATGCATTATTTGCAAGTATTTTACAAATGGTTGGTTATTTTGTTCACTAATGTTTTTGTTTTACAACTAAAATAATTTTCTTAATTCTGTTCACTCAAGTTAATGTTTCTGTGAATAAGTTAGCTGATGTATGATTTTTAATTCAAGTGGGTTGTTATCCATGGTTGTCATTCTTGCTGTAGAGTGGATATTTGATTAGAGGTGAGTATAGTATTAGCCTATGAGATTGCAATGCACTAAATTCGTGGTTACACAAGGCAACAGGTTTAGAAATGATTGCCAATAAGATTTTCCCGGTTGTGTTATTAATCTACTTGCTTTGATCATGAGAAAGATGTAAATTTATTGTGTATAAATGGATATATGAATACAAGATTTGTATGCCCTTTCTAGAATTGAATCGTCTCCGTTGTGGTTAAATTTTGTTATAATGTTTCATTTGATGTCTGAACTAAATATGTTCTAATTTCTACCAACTTATTCCGATTGGGAATCTTTAAATATGAGAAACGCCTGTTGCTTTGTCAGCTAAGAATAATGATGAACTCTTTCTTTCCTGCCTTAAGCCAGAGATTTGGATACATAATGACAATTTGTTGAATTGAACTACTCATTTTGTTCGAGCAATATAACCTACTAATGAACGTCTAACATGATAAGAAACGCTTTGGAGGATTGCACTTTTCTTATACTGCATGTCTTTCAGTAATCATGAGTTGTTTTAACTTTCCACCCTGAAATGCTGTTTTCTATTTGTCGTATTGTGCAGCCTGGAGCTGTGTATGTTTCTCAGAGTCTTCAGTTCAAGTTGCCAGTTTACATTGGTGATGAGGTGGTTGCAGAAGTGAGAGCACTCAATTTTCGAAAAATAAAGAACAAACACATGTCCGTCCCCACTATAGACAGTGATTTGTTCTTTTGAAAACATTTGCATTTACAATGCACGGTCGTTAGAAAAATTGAATTTCTCCGTGTCTTTGGCAGGGCGAAATTTTCAACACTGTGCGTCAAGAATGGTGATATCGTCGCAATCGATGGTCAGGCCATTGCTTTGCTTCCAACCTTAGCTTTTTCAAGAGATGAAATGAAGAATTGAGCTGGCATTGGAAGATTTTGTTTGCACACAGTATACCCTTTCAAGAATGGTAATAACATTTTTTGTATATTGGTTAAATCTTCCTACTTTTGTACAAAAGCTTCTTTCCAGCCCTTAGCTCATTTTTTAGCTGAATAATTATTCCGAGGTTCTGATTTTGCATGCACTCAATTTAGAGATCACTGAATTTTATATGATTTTGAAAGCCCTCCTAAGACAAGGTCTTCTGGGTTTGTTTCACGAAAAGCGTATTTATTGTAAACGCACTTATACTTTTAGTGTTTGATGCCAGATGCCAATCTCTATTCACACTCAGATAAACAATTACATGTCTACTGGTGTCACAGCTTTCAAATTCTCATACATGAGTAGGATAGTTCCTGCAACACACAACTAATGGGTGTCTCACCACTCTTTATAAAAAATAAAAAAACCATTATTCCTTGGCTAATTAGATTTTTGACTCGAAGAGCTCCATTCAGTTGAAGAACTATGATGATTCCGGTCTTCTATGAGACTGCACATGAAACACAAACCTGTAAGGGATCCAATCAAGTGCATTGGTACAAACACGAACAAACAAACCAGAAAGAAAATGGCTTACCAGCATCTCATGGTCTCCCATAATCTCTTCCACCACCTCTATTAGTGGTTTACTTGCACTGTTAGGTACTACTGCGGCAAAAACCGCCGGCTCGAGCCCTGCATTCCAGTTAAGGTTTACGCATAGGAATGCATTTTCCATGCAATATCCAAACAAGGCCAGACAAACATTTTTCTCCTAGAAATTGCAAGATTTCATAAAGGGGTCTCCTGATAAACTTAGCTTGATAAAGGGAAAATTACAGGGAAGGTGAAACTCCTATCAGTTCAATTTAGAAGACGATGCAATTTTCAAATTACTTCATTTAGGGAATTATATATGCAGCTCAGTTGGATATGGACGGAAATTTCTCCTATTCGAGTCAATCCACATGGGAAATATAGTGTATGATAACACAAACTCAACCATGTTTGTAGAAGGAAAAGAAATTACCAGTCTCTGGAAAAACATCAATGAACATCATCATTTCCTCTCCAGTGAGACCAGACAGAAAACATATCCGAGGCAGTGATTCAGCAATCTGCAAAGAGAGATAATTGCCTTCACACACATTCTGGCATAACCAGAATTGCTAGTTGTTGTATGAATATAATTAGCAAATATTTATGGGGTATAGAAAAAAGCTTAACTGCAATTACTGGTCTTGAAAAATTACATATATCTTTAATTTGCATAAGCTTCTAAATAATCAACTTCGACATTTGAGAATGCAATTTCAACCTTTGATCCTTCTAAGTAGGACGACGGCTGGGTATTTATTGCCTCCCATAGAGAGCGGGTAGTCATTTCTTCTGTGCACTGAATAATCTGAAAACAAACAAATGAATCCTAACTATATTTGAAGTTTAAAATAGTGTTATTGCAACGCATTGAAACACATTACCCAGATTCCAATAAGATGCAAGTAGAAAAAACGTCTGCAAATAAGCCTATTATGTACACATCTTCCAATTTGTACTTCAAATCAGATACGAGTACAGATGAATAAAATGATCTCACCTTCAAAAACTCGCCATCCATCTCTTTCAATAGTTCTTGTATCTAGTCAAACCAGGAAATGAATAAGTAAAAAAAAGAAAAAGAAAAAAAACAAGCACGTTAGGAACTCAAAAGAACAAGTACATTTCAGAAAAATAACACCATAAAGACTGTCCCCAAGAAAGAATTGACGGAGGAACTTTACTTCGAATAACCCTTGCAACAATATCATCATTAAACTTCCAGAAGGAAGAACCAATATTGCGACTGTTTTCCATTACAGGCTAATACATTCATAAACCTAATGAGAAAGATAGAATTGAAACTAAGTAATCTCCAGTTTTTTAGCATTCAGATTAGGAATAGTTTAAATCCCAAGTACTGTTTATGATTAAAGCATGTAAGGAGAAGCTACCTGCGCTATTTCCTCTGGTTCGAATCCAAGGAGTAGTAAAGCCTACAAAAGGAAAACTTGTCTCATTCATTCTACAAATCAAATGTCATACATGCCTCACATAAGGAGAGAGAACATCAGGCCATATCAGAATTTGACCTAAGAATTGAAAATATTGTCATTTTATTGAACACATTTTTGTAGTTAATACTAAAAGGTTATGGAACAAGCGTCTATTTGTGATATAGACATTGACCAAACCTAGTGATTTTTAATGGAGAGTGTTTGTGGGAACTCAAATTATTAAGTAAATTGGATACAGCTCTACTGCGTTTTATTATTTTCAAACTATTCTATTCAGCTCTACTGCCTTTAATACATATTGATCATTGAGAAACTCAATATTTAGTAAAATGAATAAAGTTGCTAGCTTCTCAGTCTCTGATCTATAGTTTCAAGTTCAAAGCATACACAAGGCAATTTAATAGTTATCAACCGAGAAAGAGCATAGAGAGAGATTTACAATCATTGAGATAATAAAAAGAACTCACTGGAGGGCCGTATTTAGGGTCATCAGCATTCAAGGGGACAAATTTTGAATCTTCAATCAACTCACTAGGAAGTCCTGTAACAGGACTACCACAATTTACAAAAAATTAGAAGTGATTCAAGGCTCACACTGTGAAGGAGAAAAATTGGCATTGCATTAAATAATCAGCATTCAATATTTTCTTTTAATTAGAACGCCAAATAAAGAGGTTGAGGATGATTTCCTCCAAGATTTTATCTAACAACTGTATCAAGTTATTTATGAATCTCAAAATTACTTTCCCTAACTTTAATCTGTTATGAATTCTCTTCGCAAAAAGTCATGGTCATCTATCACAAGTCTAAAGTACAGTTGTTCATCCGAAAACTGTTCAATGCTCACGTTGAATAGCCAATAGGGAATAACCTCAATAGTTCTCATCAATCCATACTCTATAAAACATGAAGGAAACCTTAATAAGCTGAAAAAAATGCTACTTCATTTTAACTGATTAGCACTAAACTCTAAAAATGATCCAGGAAGCATATGCTCCTGGTTTGTATGTCAACTATCAACCTACCTAAGAAAATGCACACAGCAGAAAATCTACTTTGATGTAAATTCATGATACAAAAAAGCTAAATTTCTTCTCTATGTGACCAGAATAATCCATTTTTTCCACAAAATATGAACTAAACTATCAACATCAACCAAAAAAAGAGAATTTTGGACTAAACATAACCATCCAACTTTCTCATCACTAACCAGAACAATTTCCACGCAAACCAAAACGATGAAAAGCAATCAACCCATAGAAATAAAAAGTAAGAAGTCACCTTCTCGAGTAGCTCTAGCTACATGGGTACAGTTGGAAGCAACTGTCATCTTCTTGCATGGATGCTCCAGAGCATTGGAAAGGCGTAGAAAAGAACGTGAAGAGCAAAGAGTAGAGGAAGGAGTGGGTGGTGGAAATGGGAGAGAACGAGATGAGGGGTAGTAGAGGTAGAAGGACGCCATGGAAGCGCACGTTGGAGCTCTGTCAACTCTCTAACAAACCTGACCTTATCCTCCACTCCATTAAATGTGGACATGGGTTTAGACGAATACTTCCGACAACCTTTGTGGTTAAGGGTGTTTAGTTCGATTAAACTCGATTTAGTTCCGCACATTGATTTCAATTTAGTTTGATATAGATTTTAATTTATTTGCAAGTTAACATTAAGCTTATAATCTATTAGGTGAAATGTCATCGTAATCCGTTGCACTATAGCCCGATTAAACTCAATTTAATTTGAAGTCGTAAACTCGATTTAGGACTTCTCGCATTAGCTAGTCAATTGACCATACACCAATTCCAAATAATTCATGAGGGATCCAATTCTCTCAATCATACCAATAATATTTGCTCAAAATCATAAAAATAAGTTGTAGAGAATAAATAATACAAACAAAAGAGATGCTTAAACGGAAGTCTAATAAAATGTTTCCAACTAACATCAAGTTAACATACCAGCGTTATTTAGGCTTAGAGCAAGTTGAATTTCAAAGCATCATATAAAACTGCCACTCATTTATGAAGAACACAATTAGAAGCAAAGACCATCATAGCAAGTTTTAGCCGCAGCAAGAATGCAACTCAAAATTTGATGAATATTTCCGAAAATTTGATTTTCCTGTTGTTTTACTTGATTTTTCGGAGTTGAGTTCTGCGTTATTGTGGGAGCTCAATAATCTGAAATGATTGCCAAGCAATTTCTTCATGCGCAGCGCTTGAGAGGCTTCACCTGTTCCCAGGTGAAGTCAGGGTCATCACGTCCAAAATGCCCATAAGCTGCAGTCTTCTGGAACCTCAAATTACCTCCTCTTTTGAGGTCGAGATTGATAGCAATCATTCCAGGCCTGAAGTCGAAGTTCTCTTTGATCAGAGCAAGAATATCCTTATCTGGTATTGTTCCAGTCTTGTAGGTGTCAACAAAAACAGAGAGTGGCTCCGGCACTCCAATAGCATATGAGACCTGGACGATGCACCTCCTTGCAAGCCCAGAAGCAACAACACTCTTGGCAGCCTGCCTTGCAACATAAGCACCGCTGCGATCCACCTTAGTAGGGTCTTTGCCCGAGAAGGCACCGCCGCCATGAGCTCCCCAACCACCATAGGTGTCAATGATGATCTTACGTCCTGTGAGGCCTGCATCTCCATGGGGGCCTCCGATGACAAACCTGCCTGATGGGTTGAGATGGAAGATGGTATTGTCATCAAGATATTGAGCAGGTACCACTGGCTTGATCACATGCTCTTTCAGGTCCTCAGCAATCTGATCATTGGTGACTGTCTCATCATGCTGGGTAGAAATGAGGATGGTGTGGACACGGATTGGCACCATGGCTCCTCCCTCGTTCTTGTATTCAACAGTCACCTGGGTCTTTCCATCAGGACGGACCCATGGGCATGTGCCATTCTTCCGAACCTCAGTGAGGCGGGCACCGATCTTGGTGGCAAGAACGTGGGTGAGTGGCATCAACTCGGGAGTCTCATCCGTAGCATAACCAAACATATGTCCCTGGTCACCTGCCCCAATCTCCTCAGGTTTCTTGGTCAGATGGCCATGAACTCCTTGAGCAATATCTGGACTCTGCTGCTCAATAAACACAAGAACCTTGCAGTTATCAGCATCTAGACCAACATCAGGTGACACAAAGCCTATATTTCTGCAAGTCTCACGGACAATCTTTTCATAGTCAACATTTGCTTTAGTAGTGATTTCTCCAAAGACCATAACCATGTTAGTCTTTGTGCAGGTCTCACAGGCAACCTTGCTTTCTATATCTTGAGCAAGGCAAGCATCAAGGATCGCATCCGAGACCTGGTCACAAAGCTTGTCAGGGTGCCCCTCATTCACCGACTCGGAAGTAAAGAGGAAGGTATCCATCTAATCAGAAGAAAAAAACATTGACTAAAATGTGATTTTGAAGCAAAATAGCCATAAATCAAGATATAAAAAATAAGTCTACAATGCTCAGCAACAAGCTAATATGACTAAATATGAGAAATCTGACATTGCCTCGGCATGAGAAGACTGCAAAAGTAGTCTTTTAGTTTAAGCAATGAAGCTAACTCATACACTTCCTCATTTCTTGGGAAAAAATACTGTTACCAAGAAAGTTTATTGAACGGCTCATTGTAATAGAACATATAGGGCAATTTGACTTTTTAACTAAAATTGTCTTTTACAAAATTGGTTATTTGATCTAACAATAATGCTTGGCATTTAAGTCAACGTATCAACATTGAGAAAATGTTACAACACACAATTTCCCCAGCAAGTGTGAATCTTCTACACTGATTTCCAAGTATTTAAGTAAATAATTATTTGATTGGAAAGATAAGTATGTTAATGAAGCCAGCAAATCTCATCAAATAGATGGAGAACAACACTACCAAAAAAACAATGACAGATATATGATGGCACATTATTAAATAATAATACAACCAATTTAAGTGGTATAAACACTTAATGATGGCCATATATTGACAGCTGGAGGACAACTTATCTACGTCCAGAATAAAGAAAAGTTAGTTACAGAGAGTATCGAAGGAGTGTGATGATAACAGAAAATAAAAGATAATAACCATTATACTCATTTAACAGAGTAAACACATATTTTTATAGAATGATCATCTTCAATTCGCCACTATCCTAATATATTAACAGAGTATATAATTACCACAAATGCATCAATATAAATCAGTAGACAAAGAAGAATGGTTAATGTTTCATCCATCCTAAAAAACAACTGACCTGCCTCATCTCTAAGCACCATTCAGCACCTAAACGCAACAATTTTGACAAAAAAAATAAAAAGAAGAAAAAAAAACAGCTACCCCTCAATAGATAAATCATGATCTCATGCCATGAAGACAATATAAAATACCATTTTTACCACAAAATATCACAAAGATATACCAGCCATATATTGAGATCCAGCAAAACAAGCTTTTTTCCCAGGACGATGGCTCAGATAGAATGAAAAAGATAACTTTTATAAAAGCAAGTCATAGTCACAGACAACTAATTCAATACAGGATAAATCTCCAAACGTCCCAAGCATTTCTCCCAACACAAATCCTTCATCTCTATATACTAAATATCACATATTTGACCATACAAAGCTTCTCTTCCATAGCTCAATCAACGCAATCTATAACCATTTTCACTATTACAAAACAACCACCCCCTAGAAAATATCACGAAAAAGAAAAAATTTGCAAAATTATGCCCCAATCGCTTATATGCCAATTGAAGACAGGTCAAAAAACCCAAAGGGTTAAACGTTTCCCCAAGAACACAGATCCGTCATCTCTATACACCACCCAACATGAACATACAACAGATCTGACATAAAAAAATGATCATGTTCACTACGACAATCATAATCCCCTGCTACCAACACAATCTACAACCACTTTCACAACAAAACTTCCATTTTTTCAATCAACTAGCTACTGCTCATCAAGATCCAGCAAAACAACCAACCTCATAACCAAAACGCACCAATCAACAAATTCAAGCTTGGATCTAACAACAATCAACCAAAACAAACGTGATATTGAAGCTATAAACAGCATATCGCCCGGGAAAAAAAATGCAAGACCAGGAGATATGGTGAGGGCCGGACCTGGGTCGGCGGCGGCGGTGGTGGCGGCGGCGGCGGCGGCAGCGTCCGGCGAGGGGAGAGGGAGGAGGAAGAGATGTGGTTTGGGGTGTTTATATCACGTTAAAATGCGGCGCACAGTATCTGGCGCACGCGGATTTTTGGGATTTGTGTCTGGCGATGCGCTCGCCAACCCGTGATTAGATTAGCCATGTCATCATTTCTATGTACGCCTCCCTCTGTCCGTCTGCCAACCTCGCACCTAATAACGCATAGCTGTAGTTTAGGGATTTTGGAGGAGGGCTGCTTAAAAGCTCAGTTAAGCTTAATTTAACGTTTAATTTGATAAAATGTAATTAAAAATTAAACTTGAGATATAAGAGAAGCCGATCTCGCTTTGTGTTAGTTCCATATCTTTAAAACATTTTTTTTTAAATAAGGCTTTATGAGTTGACTTTAATCTAATAGTTTTCAGAATTAAATTTGATCTGACTCTCAAAAAAATTTTATGATTAAGTTTTCAAGATAATTAACAAAAATAATTTAAATATTTTTATTTTCTATTAAGTTAGCTAAATTAGGAATGTTTGGATTTTAATTGGAGCCAACATTGCTCTATGGCACGATAAATTGAGTTAAAGTCTTGAGTTTTTAAACTGTATTTTTCACTTGATTTAATTTGTAGAAGAAAAAAAAAAGATCTTAATAACTTTTCTGCAAGTAAGAAAAAAACACACAGTAGTAATTTAAGACCAAGTTTCCGCAATACCATGGCCACCAAAAAAAAAGTGTTCTTAAATTAAAATACTTTTAATCAAAATTAAAATCTTATTGGTCAAAATATTTGGTTGAATCGGCCACACAGGGACAGAGTAAAAATTTGGTTGAGATAGCAAAATACAATTAAGATATGAATTTATTTTCATCCCATATTTATTATTGTATAATTATTTTTCTCACTAAAATTGTAATTAAATTTTCTCATAAAAAACGAATGCCTCATGTATATATAATCATCATCTCTTTGTAGCAGCTGGCTTTAAATTACAATCGGTGGTCTGTTTCCATAATCATTATATTTATGAAAGCTCATCTGCTTCCTTTTTGGGTTTTGAACCGTTTCCATTTTTATCATCAGCGAGAGCTCCCTTGATCTCTCACTTTGCTGCTCCGATCTGTTTTAGCCTACGCCCAGTTCTTTTCTTCTCCAAAAATCTGCAACATGTTCAGCCGCTTTAGAGAGAAGAAGCATCCGCAGAAGAGCCCTCCAATCAATCCTAACAACGAAGGCTTGCTCAACAATGCAATGAGGATTCATCATGCACGTCAGACCACTGCTGTGTATGCACATTCAGCTAACCCGCAAGATCAAATGCTTGTAGCTGGACCATCTGCTTCTGCTCCCGTTGAAACATCAAGTCCTTCACCATCCACTTCTGCACAAGCTATTCCAACAGTGAGTTGGGTTTCTCAACCTTTAGGGTAGGATGACTCATGGGCACTATTTGCGATAAATGTCTGAACTAAGACACTTCATTCCAACAGTGAACTCCTTGACCCTGCCAAAGAGTGTGGAGAGCTGCCGCTCGCACTTATCGTTACTGGTAGGGCTACGACATGCAGATATAGTCGCGGAGCGGGAGGATGCATTGCATACCCTTCGAAAGTCTCCATCAAAGTTTTCAGGTCTGAGGAAAGACTATTTTCTATGAGTTACGACAACATACAAGGTGATCTTGCAAAGGAGTGTTTCTTGCTTTGCTGCTTGTATCCGGCAGATTGGGTAATCAACCGACATGAACTTGTAGAATTTTGGATTGGAGATGGAGTTTGGGATTTGGCCGAGGATTACCATGAAAGGTGCATGGATTGTTAGCTGCATGTCTAATTGAAGTGAAGGGTCATGGCCTAACAATGCATTATACCATACGTGGCATGAGACTATGGATTGCCTCTGAACAAAATAAAATCAAGCATAAAACTATGTACAAAATTATAATTTAAGTTATTTCAAAAATAAATAATAATAAATAAATAAATTGTAATCCTAAATTATGTACAAATCCAAAATAAAATCAAGCATGTATTATTAAGGAAAAAACTGGTTCAAGTAATATAATTATAAACATATTGGACAAATTTACCAATTTTTTAATTGTGTAGAATTTTACACAAAAAATGTTCTTAACAGTAAATAGTAATAATAAAATTTTAAATTAAGTAATTATTAATGGAGGCATAAAACTATTGGAGTGTTAGAACTAATCACAACACAAGAAGGGTTAGAAGGCCATGGGAACAAAAATATTAAGTTAAAAACTTTAATAATTCAAAGAATATGATCATGTATATGTATCGGTAAAATTTACTAATTATAGATATATTTAATAATAATAATAATTTTAAATTAAATATTATTGGTCCATAAAATTATTGTATGGTAAAAAATAAATACATTACGACTCGTAAAGAAAGACTAAAATGTGATGAGTGGGGAAAAACTAATGTGGGTTGATAAAATATTTAAACTAAGTAAATATTAATAACTTATAGAGATATCATAAGATCAAGTCACTAGTGAAAAGGTTGAAATGCTAGAAGAAGAAGAAGATAGGAGGGGTACTTGTATTTGAATTAATAAAAGTCGATATAAATTTTAAATTATGTACATATTAAAAGGTATAAAGATATTGTGGCTCAATAACAAAAATGTTAAACTACAATAAAAAGAACAAAAAGAAGGGAAAAGGAGGACAACTTTTAAAAAATAAAATAAAGGGGGAGTAGTAGTTAGTAAAAAAATTAAATTAAGTAAATATAAATGGCTTGTAGAAGTATTATAGGATAAGAATTATCATAAAAAAGTCAAAATACAAGAAAAAGAAGGGGAGAAATGAGGGTTTTTTTTTTTTAAAAAAAAGAATGGTGGTCTGTAAAAAATTTTAAATTAAGTAAATATTAATGACACGGAGAGACATTGAAAGGTCTAGGGTCAACATAAAAAGGTCGAAATTTCACATAACCCAACCGCCAATCCGGTCCGGTCCGGCCGGTCCGGTTTGGAGAACCCTACTTCAACCCACCCTCCTGCGAAAACCCCACCAGTTCCAAACTTTGCTCCTTCTCCGCCGTCGCCGGCCTTCTTCTCCGGCCACACCACCGGCGTCTCTCACCGGAGTGAGAAGGGTAAAGATCAAGAGGCCATGGGCATTCTCAGTATGAAAAGTTTCTTCCTTTCTTGTGTTCCGTGCCGCCTTTTGTTCGCTTAAGAGTAGGAACTGCCAGTTCTTTGATTGGGGGATTCTTGGTGGTGGTGGTGTTGTGTCGGTTGCTATTTTTTATCTATATCTGTTGTTACAAAGTAAGAAAGTTCCAATCTTTGTTCGGATGGTTATGGTATGGCAGCCTATTTGGTGGGGAGTGGTGATGGAGTAGGGACAGTTTAATTGCGTGGTTAGGTATTCTGATTTGTGTAGGATGAGAGAAAAAGACCACTTCTGTAGGTAGGAGTGGTTGTGATCTTTTGACTATTTATATGGCCTTCGTAGTTGTTCTGAGTGTGAAAGTGCCATGCTTTGCTTGCATTGTTGTGTTATGGCATTTTTTTGGTTGGAAATGGTGAGCTATTGTTGATATAGGATTTTTTAAACTGTTATTTTCTTGGTTAGGTAATTGTCATTTCTCTAGGATGAGGGACAAAAATGATCTTTTTTTTTAAGGTGGACCTGGGAAGATCTTGGATTTGGTTGTGGTTACTTTTTCCTATTTATTTATCATTTTTTGTTTGCTTAGTTTTATGATGTGAAACTAATTTTGCCTATTTTGCACTTGTTAAATAACAATTCCTCTTACTGTGATTCGGTATCTTTGCTAACGGTTGTTTTGGACTGATTTGAGCAGAAGATTCGTTGACCCGGGAATCGGGTAACAAGGTGCACCATGCAAACATACAAGCTGCAAAGGTGATGTTTGCTTAACTGTTTGGTACTATTTATTTTGCAAGTGAGGGGATGTGAAGTTCACTGGTTAATTAGTCCAGTGGCATGAACACCACCTATCTTAATAAGTTTTCTCCTCATTTCTTAGTTCCTTCTGCTTTTTCTGATAGTTGAATTTGGTCACCTTCCTAATTGTTCTTATGAAATGATGAAATCCTTGCGTTAAGGAATCCGATAACTCGATTATAGGCTTCAATGACGAACCCTATGAATCTTTAAAGCTCAAGCTTGAAGAAGCAAAAGTAGCAAAACTAAAAGAAGAAGCAGCGATGTGTAGGGGAAAAACAGTCAGAAATTTATTTCAACATAATAATAATCCTGTAGTACATGACGATCTCCATATATTTGTATAACATGATTTAATTAAACCATAACAATGACTAATATACCCTTATACTAAAATGTCAGGAATAAAATAATTTAACATGACTAAAATACCCTTAATTAATAAAACATAAACAAAAAATAAATATTGTCTGACATCCGTCTTCCTTGGTGGAATGAAGATCATGCGGAGTCTTGTTGGTATCATTCAATGATGAATTGAATTGTACGTCATCAATCCCCTTTGCTGAAAATAAACTTGTTCTCGAGTTTGCTGCTTCATGTTTTGGCAAAACGCTAAACTTACATTTGAGAGATAACAAATTCATTCAATCACTCCACTAATGTTGAATCTAGACTTGACAAATCGGTTTTTGAATCAGAGACTTCGAGTAATCATTGATAACATCTGGACATAGGCCTCTTTAATCAATAAATTGGGTCTAGATGAAACTCTAATATCTTGATGCAATGAGGATGAACGTCTTCAAGTTCTTTTGTAACAATGAAATCAACGATTTCCTCTTGTGGCTCGTTCACTTTTGCATTTGTCCACTCAAGTGTATCAACAGAAGTATTTTCAATTGAATTGTTATCAATAGGCTCATATTGATTATCATCAACTTGTGTAAGATCTGAAGAGACTTGAACCAATGGAGGTTGTTGTTTAGGTAAAGTAAACTGGGATAAATTTGACGATGAACTGTGTGTGGTGTCACAACTGAAAAGGCTTGAGTAGACATCATGGTTGCAACAGAAGGGGCTGCATTCATTCCCTCCAATTGATGAGTTTGACCTGCCAATCACATTGCATAAAATCTATCAAAACATTTATTAAATTCTGACAGACGCTGATCATAAGCTTTCATCTGAGTCTCATAACTCATTTGTTGACTATTAGCATCCATCAATGCTTGCCAAATAAGATTGAGTTGATCCTCTATTGTTTGAGGTTTTGAAGTCTCAAATTTACTATGGTGTGACTCATCTTCCAAAGTCCAAGAGTGTTGATGGTAAGAAAATTGAGTCCCATCACAATATGAATAATCCATCTCAAAGTAATAATTAAACATATTATTTTGGAGCCATGATCAAATAGATTAATTATCCAAGAACACATGGAAAAATAACTTGATTTCAGCTTAATCTCCAAGGAAAATAACCGGCAACAATGTTTGATTATTTCATGGCAAAGACAAGAAAGACTTGTGGCCAATCATACTCCAACTTGACTTGACGTTGCTCAACAAAAGACCAATTAGAAATATAGAGAAAGACAGCAGCTGGCAGCAAATTATCTCCGCAAACAATAATCATGCAAAGGTTGGATTAAAAAGCTAATAAATGGCGCAACTTGCGGCAACACAAGAGGTACATAGTAGCCAATAATATACCCTTCTATAGATGCCGTGTGTCAACAGAAATCAGACAGTGTATGCACGACCACATAGATAATAAACAGTAAGAGGAGCAAAACTTGCATCAACAAAATTAACTTGCAGCAATAAAGAGCAGCACAGCATGCTTGTTGTCGCCCAACAAAATTCAAACCAATTGCAGTATCTAATTTCCAGACGTGTATGACGGCAAAACAGGTAAAAGATACCACCTTCAAATCAAACTGAGATTACCTAGTATAGCCACAAAAAATTCTGTGCAGCAAAGTTGATATCGCTATATGGTAGAGAACTTGTCAGCAATATAGATGGAACAGGATGTCGCCAATCAACAGTCGACTTGTGGTTGTCTCTTGCCAAATTGTATTGCTGCAACAGCTTTTGGCCTCACAAGTAGAAGTCGTTCTATGCAATGGACTTGGAAATCCAACAGGTTGCCTTGTAGAGCACTTTTTGACTTATGGTAGAGAACTTGGCAGCAATATAGATGGAAGAGGATGTCGCCAATCAACAGTCGACTTATGGTTGTCTCTTGTCAAATTGTATTGCTGCAACAGCTTTTGGCCACACAAGTAGAAGTCGTCCTACGCAAAGACTGGAAATCCAGCAGGTTTTCTTGTAGAGCACTTTTCAATTCCAAGTGCTGGTGTCTCCTATGGAAAAAATTTTTGGCGACAACAATTCTAGCAGCAGTAGAATCTCTTGAAAACTATCAAAACCAATGATCAAAGGTGGAGTTTGGCGTGGTGGTGGGGAAAATAAAACACAACCTATGATGCTTAAAAGCAAATAGATTGGATGGTGGTGGTGATGGCCAAACACAGGACAAAACCTTAGGAAAACCTAGGTTCTCTAAATATCAATTGATGGAATCCTTGTGTTAAGGAATCTGATAACTTGATTATAGGCTTCCACGGTGAACCCTATAAATCTTTACAACTTAAGCTTGAAGAAGCAAAAGTAGCAAAACCAAAAGAAGAAGAAGAAGCAGCGGCGTGCAGGGGGGAAAAAGCAGAACTTTATTTCAACGTAATAATAATCCTCTTGTTTTCTCCACAGTTACTACCCGCTTGTCCCCCTTCCCATTAGACTTCAACAACTGGCTGGAGAGTTTTGCTTTGGCGTACTAGCATGTCTAACCTTGGCATGTGACAGTCTCCTTCCTCATTTCATATGCTTGTAGGAGACGGTCGGTTAAGTGTACATGACGACCTCTATATATATATATATATATATATATATATATATATATATATATAT
>JAVDBV010080940.1:0-11414 GCA_032619315.1 Piper longum | reverse complement strand
GATTTCACAAATAAGAGAATGAGTGGTACGGAGATATGTATGGACCGTGCTATTACTCCTTCAAACCATGAGGTAGTGCGGGTGTATGATGGTACAGCGTAATGCAGCGCATTTCCGGAATATGTGGCACTAACTTAATTGTTCCTTTTGTCATTGGAGTACAATGGCGGGTGATATGGAAGGTGTGAGGGTATAAGCGTTGTATGTATGTATGATTATGATTATGAGCCGTGCATGAGAGCCGGCATTTGTTTAAGTATGTTTGCTTACTGCTCGATGTGAGGCATTCTTGAAGTTTCATATGTTTTCGTGGGTAATGGAATACCAATTTTCCAGATTGTATTAGTTATTTTTCGGACCAGTAACATTCGTTACTAACGGTTTTCTTATAATATATGTAGGTCTCGCAAATCCTGTATCGACTTCGGCAAAAGGACAGATAAATGCTACACACACTTGAGCTCAACATAAGATTTTCTTTCTTGCATTTATTTATACTTGATGTATTTTGATGTTTATTTAACAATGTCTTCCATTCTCATGACACCAAGAAGGTTATTTCGATCTATTTTATGGATCGAGTCTTATAGACTAATCATATTAAACATGTCTCGACTCGATCGTAACATTTCTGATTCGGTTCTTAAGTGAACCAAAATCGGGGTGTTACAGTAGGCTTTAGGGTATGCTATAGTTGTGGCTAGCCAGGACATAAAGTCACAACCTATCTAGCTGGCTAGACCTAGCAGTGGACGCTCACAGTGCTTCCACAGAGACATCCACTCCCAACTCCGTAGCAGCAACCACAAAACCATGGTAGGGAGGCCAACAGAACGAAGGTCAAGGCTAGAGAGGCGAAGACCAACAATCACTAAGACACCATCAAAGGGGAGAGAATCGGAGAGGGTACATGGCAACAAGGCAAGCTAGACAGTAGAGGAATAAACAACAAGCACCATTAGCTCAGAATCAGGTTGTACCGCTAGTAGTATCTACTGCCACCAGTGTGGATGTATGTAACCACAGTGACAGAGGCACTTGAGGATATGATAGTTGTGATAGGTATGCTTTCAGTAGGCTTTGTACTTGTACGAGTATTATTTGATTATGGCAGCACACACTTATTTATTTCGTACACACACATAAGTAGAATCGGATGTAAGATAGAAGAGTTAGGACAATCACTATTAGTGTCCACTCTCACCGGTAGTGTGGTAGCTACGGGACAGTGTGTGCGTAATGTGCCTGTTGGGATTCAATGACAACAGTTTGTAGTTGATTTGATATTGTTCAAGCTACAAGAATTTGATGTGATATTTAGAATGAATTGAATGTCCAAGGAAAGAGCCATGATAGATGAGGACATGTGTGGATAATAGAGTTTATTGCTGCATTTGTCACAACCAATCACCTTTTTCTCCTTGATATCATGTTATATACAAGTAATAGATGTGAATAGAACTTGACAAACTCTTTGAACACAACTTTTGTATTGATGAAAGGCTCATAGGGAATGAGAGAATCAATAAAACATCATCACGGAGCATGTAGGGATTAATACAAATCATGCCTTTACCAATGATAGGAACTTGACTTCCATCTATTAAGTTAACTATCAAGGGAAGCTGAAAAGGAGTGTAGGATGTAAAAAATTTAGTGTGCATAGTCATGCGATTAGTGACACTTGAATCAATTAGCCAAAAAGTCTCCACAAGTAATAATGAAGAATGAATACCTGTAGTGGCAACTGAATCGAAAGGAAGGGAAGAGTCACCATTGACGGCCAGCTTGAGAAGATGTGCAAAATCTTCATGAGAGAGTGAAACACTTGGAGCAATAGAAGTTACATCTAAAGATATGGTAGCTGCTTTGGAAGTAGTTGAAGATGATTGATCTTTGGTTGTAACCTCATCTCGTTTATCATGTTTCTTCCAGCATTTATCCTCAATATGACCATGGCCTTTACAGTTCAGTTCACAAGCGTGAACCAAATTCTTGACAGGCGTGAACCAAATTTTGGGGGTTACACTTGATCGACCTAAGCATACATTCGACCACCATATGCTAAGGGCAGCCAGGGTCAAAACATTAACTCAATCCGACACAGGATCGCACGCTTATAATTCTTGACAGATTAAATACTTGCCCATATGCCGAAAGGGGGTGTCATGGCAGAAGATCTCTCATTATGCACTCGTGACACTGAGAGGGTGAGTCATTGGGAAATCTCGATAACTATAGGCTGTGGACTATGTAACGTGGGTACGCATATGTGGGATTGTAACTTGATAAGGCGATCACCCCTCGCACCATAATAAGAACTCGGCGTAGGCTTATAATCCTTAAAAGACTAAATTAATAATGTTGTAAAATATATTAACTTCTTTCTTGCAATTATATATCTTACTGTTTTTATTACTTACGTGGAATTTCCTACGCAAGTGTGAGCAAGGAAGGATGAGTAGAATTGAGACAGCTAAAGTACTATATTATTAGACTATTATTTTTCTTATTTATTAGTGGGATTTTGGTTCATTTCATGGGTCTTAGATTATTTCGGGCTTTGGTTATATTATATTTTATTTATGGCATGACTAAAAAATTGAACTAACTAATTCTTTAAGTATGAATTTAGTTTGTATGGTTTGAAAAAATTTACGTAATGGGTTTATTCATGATATTGGTAATCTAATAGAAAACTTGTAAATTAATTTACGAGGCATTTAACTTTATATTATAACACTTGGTAGTTTGGAGAGGGCAGGTCATTACTGGTGTAGTTATTTGAAAACCAACATAATAATGAATTGAAAGTTCGGTGCTTGTGACCGATTTGAACATAGCATCATAAACCACATATTTGGTACCCATCGAGACACCATTAATGATTATTATCGCCGTCAAGGCAATATCCGTTAGTAGATTGCATAACTCATATAATAGTTAGTAGATTAGCATAACTTATGGGTATCAATACTTTTGGCCAATAATAATAGAATTGGCCCCTAAAAAAACTCAACGCTCGGTGGGAATATGTTTATCGAAGTATTATTGGCCCATTGGGGGCAGTTTTCCAATGTTATAAATTTTTCTAACGTGAAATCCTGCAAATGTGGTTCTAGTATTTTGCGTTACACGGCAAAAGATTAAGCCAGCATGCACCCTAACGATCGCGAAAGTTTGTGTGAGCTAAGCGTCGTCGCGCTTACCACAAACATGCATCAGACCCGTACAACATTAGATCTGTGGGTATCAGACGAGCTAGAGACCTGCGTCTGCCACACAACGCGTACCCGCTAGCTCGGCATACATGGGTATCTCGGGATACCATTCAAAGGTTTCTTTGATTTTCTCACGTTTTTATTTGCGAAAAATGAGTGAGAGGATGCTCCCTTTTTCGGGAAGATGTTTTCTTTTTTCTCACATTTTCTCCCTATCGAAACAAGAGTGAGAAAAGTACACCTTTTTTTCCTCTTTCTTTCAAATCAATATACTATAAAAGTAGGATGGCAAGAAAATCCAAACTTTGGCATATTTTTCGTGCTTACTAGCAGTAAAATATTATTCAGTTGAATCAATTAGCTAGGATGGGAGCATAATTTTGCAGGCACTAATAGAGGAATAATTCATTAATATATGAAGCTACCAAGAACGGTCATTATCAAAGTCAAAGAGCAACAAAGTAAACCTTCCTTTCAAAGCAAACAGGCAAACCTTCCGTTCAAATCTCATTGTTCAACTCCAACTACCTGTCTTCTGAGTCTCTTCCCACTTCCCATTCAATGAAGTGTCTCAAATGATAAACCATTCTCCCTTCTCACCATAAATTGTAAGCCACCCAGCTGCCTTTTGAATTGCGTAAAACAAAGAAATGGGGATTGATGCAAATACCTTAGGCAAATATCAGCTTCGTCGAACAGTTGGAGATGGTACCTTTGCCAAGGTAAAGCTGGCAATGAACAGAGACCAGCCACAACGTTGCCATTAAGATCATTGATAAGCAGACGGTTCTCAATCATAAACTCACAGAACAAGTGAGTTAAACATGTTTCTCTTTTTTCTTTTTTTCTTTTTATTTCTTCAAGTTTGCAATTTCTTAACTTTTGAGAACTTCTATTTCCAGTTCACTCTCAAATTCAACTTCTTATCAATCAAGGTAATTAGTGAAATAAGCTGCATGAAGCTGTTGAATCACCCAAATATTGTCACGATATATGAGGTTCGTTCTTGCGCATATACTTGTTTCTAACTTCCTAGATTTGAGCATATATGAGTATGGTTAACATTCTTGTAGGTAACTGCCACCAAGACAAAGATTTATATAGTAATGGAATACGTCTCAGGAGGGCAACTTTTAGACAGAATGGTGAGTCTTCAACACCAATCTCTAGCTTTTGCACATCTCTGCAGCATTTTTGTCATCAAGATCCAACAATCCTTCTACACATTATACAGTCACATTGCAAAGGGCTAAATGAATTGGAGGCTCGAAAAATTTTCCAACAGTTGATTGATGCTGTTGAGTATTGCCATGCAAAAGGTGTATATCATAGAAATTTAAAGGTCAGGCTTTTGATCAAACCAAATAATCTTTCCTGCCCTTCATTATTTTGCCTGTTTACCCTTGGTATCCGACCAGCCTGAAAATCTTCTATTGGATGGCAATGGAAATCTTAAAATTTCCGATTTTGGACTAAGTGCTTTCCGCAAAGTAAGTCCTCAAATATTAATCCATAAGTAATACTCAAACACCAAGAACTCACTAATAGTAACTGACTTGCCGCCTGGTGACCTGTTATCCACTGCATGTGGTTCTCCCAGCTATGTTGCACCTGAGGTAAAGCAATACCGAACAGCATTGGAACATTTAGAAGCATGCATGCATTCAAGATCTAAGAATTTACAATTATAATCTTATAATAACACAAGTAGAGATTACGAACACTCCAACCATATGGTTCCCAATAAATTGGTTCCAAATATCTTTAACCACAGGTAATTGCCATCATGAAGTACGAGGGTTCACCTGCAGATGTTTGGTCATGTGGCGTGATTCTTTTTGAATTACTTGCTGGCTATCTTCCCTTCGAGGATCAGAATCTGATGAACTTATATAGGAAGGTATCATTTACTGATGAAGTATATTCCCACTTTATATGAAATTTACACGAAGTTTATTCATTCCACTTGGGATCTAAATTTTCAATCAGACATCAAGAGGAGAATTCAAATTTCCTATTTGGTTCACTACTAAGCAACAAAAGCTGATCTTAGGAATACTGGATCCAGCTCCACGAAGGGTACAGTTTCCATTGAATAAGCTGAGAAGATACCTGATTACCAAAGAGACAATAAAATCCTCTTGATGGTATAGTAACAGCTTTCATGTTTTTTGTTCTCGGGACAGAGAATGACAATCTCCCAAATCATAGAAAATGAATGGCTCCACTCTGATTATGAACCTACACCAGGGTTAAGCACAGAGGAGTATGCTAGTTTGGAAAATGTTGGAGAACTTAACAGCATAGAGGTAAGACAACTTATTATCAAATAATATATTTTACCTTCTTTTCAGAAAGCGCAACTTCATGGTTTTCCATTTAGTGCAGGAGAAAACAGTTGAAAGGGAAGAAAACCAACCTCCTAATTATATAAATGCATTTGAACTGATGGCATTGTCTTATGATCTTGATTTGTCAGGCCTCTTTGTAGAACAGGTAACCTCAATGAAGAGAAGTATACATATTTTAACCAGTTTGTCTGCTGTCTAGTTACTCAACAGAAAATTTTGTTGTTCCAAGAAGAAAGAGGAAAGGAGAACAATCTTAGGATCTGAACATTCAATCAATGAGACCGTAAAGAAAATTGAGGTGGCTGCAAAGGATGCATATCTTTATGTCAAGATAATAAAGCATCCCAAGTTGACGTCAATATGCAATTAGTCTTTATCAAGAAGAAATATGAAGCTACTCCAACGGTGTCCTCATATTACATTTATTATCTAATACTTATCAAGTCACTTTTAGGTCAAACGTCGTGGAACAAGAACAACAAAAAGGGGCAGGTTACATTGCATATTATCAGCAGAGGTACGTTTCAACTATTTACTTTCCCTTTGTATCACACTCAACCACTTCATTCCAGTGTCTAATGTAAATCTGCTAAGATTTTTCCGTTTCAATGTTCTCACGCTAAGGGGGAAGCCATTCCTCTTGAGTGATGAGTGCTAAGGATAATACGTAATTTTCTTCCACTAATATATTAAGCATTAAAAAGATAGTTGTCCAACAAGTATAAGATTCAGAGGCCGTGACACAACCCATAATGAATAAAAAGCATAAGTTACACTGGCTTGTTCCCACATAAACTAAACTACAAAAATATGAAAGGTCATCTTTTAAAATATCTTAAGATTATTGGAGAAGTTACCTAGCATTCTTATTCCCTCCAGATATAGAGATATACACCAACATAGCAAACAACATAACTTCCTTCTCTTAGAATTTCTATCAACCATCCTTCTGCATATATTTAGCCGCCAAAGCAAACAATTTTAGCTTCTTTATTTCCTAGTCTAACAAAACAACTTTAAGGCTGGAGGTTAATTTGATCTCCATGTCAACAAATAGTCAGTAATCTACATTACTGGTGGATTTTAAAAGTAACCAATTTGTATATAAGAACCCTATCACTAGGAAAAGATTCATCTAATAGAAGTTTTTTTTTTGAAAGGTCTAATAGTAATCTTTTGATGCTTCAACACTGGATCTTCCATTCCAGCAATTTTATTTGTTTCATCAGAAATGCGATGCCCAAGACACATGAACTGTTACTAAATAACAACATCCAATCACTTAATGAAACAAAATTGCCTAGAAAAGATTGATCACCTGGTGGTTACTTTTAAATAGTTTTATAAACTCATATCCCAAGAAAGCAAAGAATGATTATAACAATTGTTTCATAGTCCTAATATGAAACACGATTAAACGTAGGTCATTGAGGTGACACCCCGCCATTGCATGGTAGAAATATTAAAATCTACAGGGGAACTAGAAGCTTACAAGCAGGTAAGCAATGCATACATTCATTGAGTGTAGAAGGTATGTCTGCTTCTAGAAAAAAACTAATCAAACAAGTTCCTGATGTTAGTTTTGTAGAAATTTATCCAATTTACTTATGAAAAAGACTGGAGCGTCTGTCATTCACAATAAAGGAACCTCGGACAGTAAGAGATGGAGACAAATCCCAGACAACCAAAGAAGCCTCATGCCCGACAAAGGAACCAACTAGGAAGAGAGGACGGAGACAAATCACAGACAATCAAAGGTAATTTTGTTCTAGGAAAATCAATGAAAAATGAGGATAAAAATAGCTGTTTGGAACATAAAGACCTATAATTGTACGATGTGGCAAAAAAGGTAAGTTGGGAACAAGGATCATACAAATCAGCTTCTTAGAGGTTATTTATTGGAAACTAATTGTTTGTCCAGCAGCAATTTTCTCCAGCAAAGTTCATGAACACAATGAATATATTAGTAAAGAGAATTATTGTACAATCCAACAAAAAAAGAACTAAGAGTGATAATTTTGGTATTAACTTTTTATGTGGAGGACAAAGGCAAATTTTGTATTTGAGCATTTTAACCAGCAAAGATATACACGATCCAAATTAAATCATATCATCGAATTTCACATTTAAAATGAAGAAGAGTAAAATCTTTATATTGGTCGCCACCACTTAGAGTATTTTCTTGATACTATTTGAGCATTAGTACCTTCACGGCAAAATCTGGCAGCATATCCACAATGCGCAACTCCCCGAAGGTGAAAACCACTTCCGGTAATTATAACACATGTTCTAACAGAAAAATTGGTACCTGAAAAAAAAAAGTAAAAGTAAATACTCATTTAAAACCTAAGTTGAATGCGATGCGATTCAAACCTGGATATCTAAATTGGGACCAATAAAAAAGAGTTTTCTACCTATGTAATTTTCCACAAGAAATATAATAGAATGGATGATTGATTAAGAAAACGGAAGGCTTGGCTTAGTTTATCATTTCCAACCGGGATTGGAGGATGGTTAATCGCGTTTTCGGCGACTCATAATTTGATTTCGATAAGGAAATCGACCATGTAACACCATTTACCTATAAGTTTTAAAAAATGACAATAAGAGCAATAAATAAATAAATATATAAATGACGACCGAAACACTATCAGGAAATAATAGCCAACAAAAAGGAAGCCCACAAAACACGCTGGTATTATGCATTTTGAAATTTACAAAAAAAAAACTAAAAAATATCAACCGAGAAATAAATACTTGAGAAACCTGTTCTTAAATCAATAGATGACTTGAGCGCGAAATCATTATGAAGAGAGACAGTTAAATGTAGACTGCGAACACAAAGCAAGAATCGAGAGAAAAGGCAACGAAGGAAAATTTCATGGGCTCTCCACCTCCATGCATTCTTCAAATGGAGGCATAAAGTGAGTAGATGAGCACCTGCGGTTGGTCAACATCGAGCTGGGGCTTGCCGTCGGCAAAAGCGGACGCAACCGCCGCCGGTTCGGAAAGGTGGCGGTTGCGGTGGAAGCCGGCAGAGATACGATGCGTGAGGTAGTTCCTGATGTTGTAGTCGGAGAACAAGCGGGCAGTGCGCAGGAATGAGCGGAAGAGGGAGATCACCACTGTCCTCGTCGGGGACGCCATGGCGGCCATTGGAGGTGAGAGAGGAATTACATTCGCGTGGGTATTTTTAGAATTTCCCTGTCTAATTGATTTGTGTTACCGGTGGCCCCCCGTTGTGAAAAAAATAAATAAAGTAGCTTTCTAAGAAAAGAAAAAAATCGCAATTTCATCAGGGCTATGTTTCGACTGTTAGAAAGAAGAAAAATAAAAAGAAAAAAAATGCAGTTTTCTCAATTTTTCTTATTTGATTTTAAAGATATATGAGAAAAAAAAATTGTTATCCATTATAGTAGAAAACTTCTCACCCTTTGTCACAAAAAACGCAAGAAAATAGTAGAAAGTGAGAATGAGATTAAAACAATTTTTTCTAACAAAATACATCAGAGAATATGAAAAGAAAACTAATTTTTATTTCTTAAATCCTTTTTACTCTTTTTTTCATGATCTATCAAACAAAAGAAACTCTTAAGATAGCGTGGTTATTTAATTATTGTTAAATAAAGGTAGGGTTTTCATATAAGCTTAGTAAATAATGGTAGGGTTTTCAGTATAAGCTTAATAAATAAAGTTAGATTTTCAGTCTTATAGCTTTCTTGTATGTTGTTTGTAAATAAATGTAGTATTTTAGTCTTGTAGCTTTCTAGGATTCTCTTACAGTCATTGGGGATAGTTTGAATTAGAATGTTTGAGAATTGTGGGATGGGATTGAAGAGTCAAAGACTAGAGTGTATAGATGAAAAAACAAAGAAGATTAAGTTAGAAAGAGAGCCAAGGAAATGGAAAAGAAGAGGCTAGGAGGAAGAGAAATATAATGGAAAGGTAAAGAGATTAACCTCCCAAAAAAAGAAGAAAGAAAGGGAAGGAGATTGAAAGGAAGAGAAAAATAGAGAGAATAGAGACAAGATAGAGGAATTATGGAAGAGGAGAAGAGGTTAGAGAGATTGTATATTTTTCTATTTTTTCTTTTTTTGTATCCACTTTATATATATATACACTTCTCTTTATGTATTTTCTGATTTTTTATTTTCTCAATTCTGTAACACTCGGGCCCACAATCTGATGGTCTTAGTGGTGATTCGCTTGTGAACAAGATAATAGTATGTGATCTGTTAACTCTTAAACCACCTATATATTATGATATTATGAGGTGTATGCTTGAGTGTTGTATGTTGGCCAAGGCTATAATTACCTGTTAAATACACTATGTTGCTACGACTATGTTCCTTTCTTTTGCCATGTGTTGTGTGTTATAGATATCTCTTAGGATCGAGTCCCATGTGAGTCTAGTATTCATGTCATGTGGTTTGTGTTTTCTCTTAGCCTTTTCTCCTTCGGCAGGATTTGTGGCATGGTTCACTAGGTTGCCCTCGGCCTTATGGTTGAGAAACCCTCATGGTGTTGGCTGAATGTTTAGGTGCCTTCCTAGTGCCCTAATACTCAATTTTTTTTAGGTGCCTTCCTAGCGCCTTGATGCCCTCGTAACATCCCGTTAATCAGTGGGCGGTAGCTCTTATTGGTCAGCGTGGATGGTACCTAGTGCCAGAACAATGAACTAGCGTTGGCCCCCACAGCACCTTAGCCTTGGGCCAATGCCTTGGCAGTCAACCAGTTTTCCCATATATAAATTCCGGACCCTTTCTACTCATTTTCTTGCTCTCTTCTCGTATTCTCTGTTCCCCCTTCTTCTCCAACCTTTCCACCCCCTTCTTTGAGGCCTCCAAACCTTTTCCCTTCCTGTCTTCTTCTCTTCTCTTCATTTTCACCGAGAGGTACACCCCCCCCTTCTTTCTCTTCTTTTGCCTTTATTTTGCATGCCCATTTAGTTGCTATTGTGTGCTTGTTTTTGCCTGTTTATGCTGTGTTTGATGTGTAAATCACATTTTAGGAAGTTTCTGCTTAGATTTAAGGATAGCTTTGTTAACGTTTGCACCTTTATGCTCATGCATGTCACTTTTAGTGACCATGCATAATTGTAGAGGCTGTGTAGACTCATTTAGTGGCATTAAAATCTAAACTTTGGTGTGTTCATGTTGTAGACTCATACCTTAGCATTTCGTATGCATTTTATGCCTTTTCCTTCACTGATCTAAAGCTTGTTGAAATATAAACTTGTTTTATAAAACTCAATCCAAAACAATGAAGCTTAATTCAAAGAAGCTTATAATGTTTTACACATGATAAATTAGAAGTCAATGTTAGGTATATATTAGGTGTGGTTTTTGTGGTTTGTATTGATCTTGAGTTAGTATAAATACCTCCTCTCATTGTATGTTATACACAAGGAAAAATAAGAGAGAAAAATAAGAAGCAAAGTTTCTACATTGTAAGAATTTCGGAATTGAGTGTGGAGAGGTTGTTTGGAGAAGAAAAGGAGAGTTTGTGTATTTTGCATTTATTTTTCTCAATATCAGAGTATTTTCTTATCAACAAACTAGTATCAAGAGCCAAATATTGGCATATAAGATATCAAATTGAAGCTCTCGGAAAGACGAATCCAACACCGCTAGAATTAGTCCAATCAGTGCTCAGACGAGCCGCCAATCATCACCGGAAGTTTGCTGCCCAAAAATCTGAGTTAACTCACTAAGTTGAACTGAGTCAGATCGAGTCACTCACTGAGTCAGACCGAGTCAAAGCCGCAGAAGCCGTTGACCGAGCCGCAGAAGCCGTTGACCGAGCTGCAGAAGCTGTTGACCAGGTAAGTCCAAATTTTCAA
>JAVDBV010080939.1:0-15934 GCA_032619315.1 Piper longum | reverse complement strand
AAAAACGGGTAATTTTCACCAAAGATAACTAGTTCACTGTGAGAACTATTACCTAGATGACAAGCGTGAAAACTATTGTACTAAATAATTACCCCAAGATAAAATTCCCAGGAAAGTTGGTGGGACACGATAGTCCGCTTAAAAACCAACTCCTAGACAGAATTTTATCAAGACAAGTAATATAAATAGCATAATAATTAACACCAACTATACCCGAAAATAGCTATTAAATAGACAACAAAAGAAAAGAACAAGACACCAGAATTTAACGAGGTTCGGCAATTGCCTACGTCCTCGGACACTACCAAAATAATATTTCACTAAAGAGAAATATTACAAAGAGAGAAAGAACAAATTACCAATGGTAGAATGAACAACTACCAATGGTAGAAAGGGAAGTTGGTAACTTTGAATTACCCTGTGGGATGAATAACTAAAGAGGGGGAGGGCCCTATATATAGAAAAAAAACTTCTCCCCACTTCCCTCCCAAAGTGATGTGGGATTTTGCAATCCCATACAACAACTTTAACATAAATTGGTAGGTGGCAATCTCTAAAAAATTTATAAGCACAACCCCACTGTGCATTTTTCTTCTTCTGGGGTTGAGATTTAATATTTGTACTTGCCATTCGAAGATGTGGTCCTTTGAGCCCCGGCCAAATTTATTTAGCACTGTTGGAAGTAGGCCTTCCACATTATTGCATCTCCTTCACTGTTGGCCAACCTTTCCCTTCTTCCCCACTATAAAACCCGAAGAAAAGGAACCATTGAGATAGAAAGCAAAACGAAGAGCTAGCTTCCTCTATTGAATATGAAGTCTTCTAGCTTGCTCTTGCTCCTTACCATTGCTGCTCTCGTAGCCACTTCTTCCATAGCGGATGATCAGAACGATGTCAATTTAGCAAGTATGATACATCTATATATTTTTTCTGTATATGTTACAAGAGAAATGATATATAATTATATACGTTATGAATGGTACTGTTTGTGCAGTCGGTAGGAAATGGTGCAAAGACGTCAACAAATGTTTCTGCACCAAGTCCATTCCTCCCCAGTGCCACTGCCGGGCTACGGCCAGAACTTGTTACCCTTCTTGCCGCAACTGTGTGTGCATGGCTTCCAAAGATCAAGTGTGCGAATGCAAAGACGTCAGGCCTTACTGCGCCTAGATCTCTAAACCCCCATGGAAATTAGGAGTGAAAATAATGAATGATCTGTGCTATATATGTTGTGAGTTATCATTTGATGCATAAAAAGTTGCTTATATCAAGCAACGTAACTTCTACGTATTCATAATAATGTTGTTGTTCCTTGTTTGATTAAATTATCTTTGTTAATTACTACTTAACTCGAGTTTCAGATTTCATGTCTTTGTTTGTTGATTTAATAACACATCTCACTAGATCGGAGATTAAGTCCTAGTACAAATAGAACTGATCTTTATCACATCCTCAGAGCTAGTATGTGATTCTTAGGAGATTAATTAACAAAATTCTTCACATTAATCCTCTAATATAGCTCAATGATGATAAGTTTGATCAGCCAGGATAGTGTCCTCAAATATTGCATTACATTTGTAGAGATTTGCAACAATTTGTGTTTGTCACAGCGACCTCCACTAACCCACATATGCGTCTCACGCTTCTCATTCCATCTTTTCGCTCAACCTTTCCTTATTGTGGCTTTTGCTTTAGAATAGGAATACCCATGTTCTTCTCTATAAAACTGTGGAAATAAGTCCATCTATAAAGTAGGAAAAACCATTGTTTAGGGAAGCATGATATGAAGATTTTTTTCAGCTTGTTCTTACTCTTAATTTTCACTGCTCTCCTTCCCACTTATTCAGCAGCCTATCATTAGAACTCTCTCGATTCTCTAATACTCAAAAGTGTGTTCTCTTTTTTTCTTTTTTTTACCCCTGCATCGTACAGGTTATGATCTTCAATGGGTATGGCTTATTTTCTTGCAATTTTGTATGCATAGAGGAGTAACATCACAAGGATAGGAAGAGTGAAGGTGAAAAATGGTGCAACTTGTGTAATTGCACTCGGTCCATCACTACCAAGTACCGTAGGTGCTTGGACGATGCCAGTCCTTGTTACTCTGCCTGCGAACACTGTTCATGCACTCGAGGCATACCTCCAGAGTGCTACAGCGTCGACGTTAAAGACTATTTCTAAGCACCAAATTTTTATCTATATATAAAATTATGTATATAAAATGATATTTTAAGTTTGCCCTTAACAATTACGGAAGACATATAATTATATTTCTATCTCACATATAAATCATTAAAAATAGATGAACAAATATTATTTTATTTAATAATAAATTTAATTTTTTTATCTCTAGATAAGATCAAATCTCTAAATCTAACAATAGTCGGTCAATTTAATGATAACATTAAAAATGGAATAAAATAAATGATCTAAAAATACAATCACATAAATAAAAATTAATAACTTTTAGTAATCCATGCACTATGTGTCATTGAAAATTTTAGAAAAGAATTTACTCCATATAATATTCAATTAAACTCAAAAAATTCATATATGATATGGAAGAGATCATTTAATTACAAAAAAAACTAAATCAAAATAAGAAAATCTCTTTTTGAGAAAACTTCTTTTCTTTTGGTCCAACTTCTTCGTCGTTCTTTCTCAGTCTTTCGTATAATCACTTAGCATCTAGAATTGTTCTTTTTCTTTAAAATTCTAATCAAGTTTATAAATGATCCACCCAAATTTTATAGTTTCAAGGTCACGCTTTTTTGCCTGATTTAGCCCTGAATTTGTTCTGAATCATCTTCTAACTCTTATATCGTGTGAGAACAACATTAATTAGCATTTTTACACAAAAATCATAATAATTTCTATTATTATTAATAATATCTAATAGGCTTTTAAACTAATAAATTAAAATATAAACGACTCGAAACATAACAAAAATCAATTGGAAATACAAAGAATAATAATACTTACACAAAGTTATCACCGTGCTCTGTAAATTAAAATCGATTGGATCGTGTTCTTTGTTGAGTCTTCAACTAAAGTGAATTCTTTCTCAAGATTAACACTGGATCGGTTTGTTTTCGATTTTCTTACCCTGTTTAGATCAAATTTGATTATGATTGATTAAATTTTGCAGAGAAGTTATTCTCAAGATTATTAAGAGTGGTTTTGTTCGAATTTATTTAGGAGTAATATCACTCAGAATTGCTATTGAGTAGTTTTAATTAGTCGTATTGTAGAGGTAGTTTGTCTCTCTAGATCAAATATTAGTGAGTGTAATTGATTTATTGCATTATAGTGGAAATTTGAGTTGTGATTTTTTCTTCGAAATTTGAGGGTTTTGAAGGTAGATTTTTATTTTTTAAAAGTTTTTTGTTGATAATTTGTGAGTAGGTATATTGTTTGTATCATCTTGTCAATGTCAAGTAATTATAACGTTTCAAAATTTTGTAATTTGTGAGTAGGTATATTGTTTGTAACATCTTGTCAATTCAAGTAATTAAAACGTTTCAAAATTTTGTGGTGCAAAAAATTCCAAACGAAGCTCCAACCTTATCTGTTTGTGCCCTTGCAATGTGAGGTCCGAAACATTTTCTTTTTTTCTTTTTTTTTGCTAAAATCTAAAACACATTGGAATTCGTTTACCATCGTAGTAAGGACGCATCGTAGTAACAAGGTCATCCATGGGCTTCATGTGGATATCTCTCTTTGATCTTTCTTGCCTCTATAAAATGGCTCCATGGTCCCCTGTTTGATAACACTTGACTAGTTGAGATAACTGTTAGCGGCTCTTCCCTTGTTTAGAAGAATGGAAATGAAAGCTCTTGCCTTGTTTCTGCTTCTAGCCATTGCTGCTTACAATGTTCACTCTTCCATCACCATCGAAGACTCCGGGGGCCTTCCCATTGAAGGTAATGAACTCAAAAGATATCCAACGCCCTGTTTATCAGCTTTAGAGCTCTTGGGTCATCTTGATATTGGTAGTACAACTGATACATTTTTTGTTTCATTGATATATCTATGCAGCTGGTGATGGAATAAGCAGCAATGGAGGTGAGAAATGGTGCGAGCACCTGTGCGTGTGTACCAGGTCTTTTCCTCCTCGGTGCTGGTGCTTGGATGAGGGTGTCTCTTGCCTTCCCGGTTGTAATGGTTGCCTCTGCACCCGCTCTGACCCTCCCACATGCAGGTGCACTGACGTGAGGGACTACTGCTAGAACAATCAGCTCTGTCTGCGACGTCTCCTTTGCAGTGGAGATGAATAAGAGTACTAGCTTGTAGTAGTGGAGTGATGATCTTGCACTACTCTTGAAAACAATAATGTATGATATCAATGTAGTTTCATTTGCATGGGTTTTAACGTCAGTTCATGAAATATTTGTAGAATCGGCCGCTTTATCTAAACTTTGTCAGTTCATAAAATTTTTTATTTTGAGTAAGAAAAATTTTTACCCAAGATACACGCTGGCCCAATACACACCAAACCCATAAAAGAAAACTCCCCGACATCGCTAAAGAGGAAAAGGGTTGCCAACCTGCCCACAACAGAATATTCGAACATTAGACTTCTGAGTTCTAATAAGATAGAATGTCTCAAACCTAAGACCTCTGATTAGATAGTATTAATATGTACAATTATATTAATAATATGTAGCCCAGTGTCTCACTCGGAGTACTAAATAAATTTCAAAATATTAACAGATGTGGCTGTTAGTTATTCTGTGGAGGATGAAAGGTCTCAAAGCTTCTCTATAAAAGTATAAATTGAGCTTCATTTACCTCATTCTAAAGACAAAAAAAAAAAAATACAAGCAAAAGAAAGATAGAGAGTGAGATATAGAAATAAAAGAATGAGGGAAATAATTTCTAAGTTTAATCTTATACGGAGTGTTGAGAGAGAGTAAAATCTTGTAATCTCAATAGTATAAGGTGTGTGAATTATCTTTTTGTACATTTTCATATGTTTGATGACTGTAATTTTTGGTTGAAGTAGTGAATTGTTCGTTGTTGCCCCGTGATTTTTGACTCTCGATTGAAGGAGAGTTTTCCCTGCTCTTTTGTGGTTTTGTTCTATTCTATTTTTTAGGCATAATTTTCTCATATCTTGTGTTTGCTATTATTGATCTCTAATTTTGGGGATTTTTCTTAATAGATAGGTGCGTGACAAAAGGTGTAAAGGGCGAAAATCTCCATTAATGGTTTCATTACATATGTAAAAATTTGTATTGACTATTAAGTTTGTGAAGATATTGGGAATTTCAAAATCCTTATTATTTTGGTAGCTCAAAGAGACAATGTAAAGACTTTGGCCCGACTCAAATTAAAGATTTACAAGTATATCTATGTTAATATAAAAGATCTTGGACTAATTTTCGTGAAGATCTTTATATTCCACCTCCTTTTGTGAAATTTTCCATTAGAACAAATTTCATGTCTTTGTTTGTTGATTCAATAACATATCTCACTAGATCGGAGATTAAGTCCTAGTACAAATAGGACTAATCTTTATCACATCCTCAGAGCTAGTATGTGATTCTTAGGAGATTAATTAACAAAGTTCTTCACATGGATCCTCTAATATAGCTCAATGATGATAAGTTTGATCAGCCAGGATAGTGTCCTCATGTATTGCATTCCATCTGGAGATATTTGCAACAAATTGTGCTTGTCACAGTGACCTCCACTAACCCACATATGCGTCTCACACTTCTCATTCCATCTTTTCGCTCTACCTTTCATTTTTGTGGCTTTTGCTTTAGAGTAGGAGTACCCATTTTCTTCTCTATAAAACTGTGGAAATAAGTCCATCTATAGAGTAGGAAAAGCCATTGTTTAGGGAAGCATGAATATGAAGATTTTTTTCAGCTTGTTCTTACTCTTGATTTTCACTGCTCTCCTTCCCAGTTATTCAGCAGCCTATCATCAGAACTCTCTCGATTCTCTAATACTCAAGAGTATGTTCTCTTTTTCTTTTTTTTCCGCTTGCATCGTATAGGTTATGATCTTCAATTGGTATGACTTATTTTCTTGCAATTTTGTATGCATAGAGGAGGAACATCACAAGGATAGGAAGAGTGGAGGTGAAAAATGGTGCAACTTGTGTAAGTGTACTCGGTCCATCACTACCGAGTACTGTAGGTGCTTGGACGATGCCAGTCCTTCTTGTTACTCTGCCTGCAAGCACTGTTCATGCACTCGAGGTATACCTCCAGAGTGCTATTGCGGCGATGTTAAAAACTATTGCTAAGATATCATCGACACTAATTGTTAGAACGAAGAGTTGTAACTTGTTATTGTAATTGAAGCTCGACGTGTTAACAACCATTAATTAAAATATCCTTAATAAAAAGTTGGTGTAGTAATGGGTTAAGTGATGTTATAAATATTAAAAACTAAGTTGATGTGACCATAATTAAAAAGTTGATGTAAAACAAGGCATTAGTACTAATAACAAATTTGTCATTAAAATTTTAAATCTATCATAAAAATATTCTCAGAAAAACTTTCTTCAATATTTTGTTCCCATCAATGACGACGGAAACTTTCTTCAATATTTTGTTCCCATCAATGACGACGGATTTTATCTCATTATGCCCTGCATTGATGTGATAATACATTATATAGAATAATTTTCCTATCCTTGGTTTAACATTTAAAATTAAAGAGGTTTAGTAATATATGCTTAAGTTTGATAAATTTATTCACTAAATTATACACCATATCCAAAAGAATACAAACCCTTATTGCTCATCCCATCAGTAATATCATCATATAAACTTGGTGACACTGATCCAACAAAAATATATAATTAAATCGTGGGGTGCTAATCGTTTCGCGAGACAGTACTTTCAACACAAATTCTTGCTCTATTGTGTAAATAAATTATGACCAAAATAATATTTAAAGGGCTCTATTATGAAACAATAGGAAAGAAATGGCCGAATTTACATATCTTGATGGCCAAATTAATTTAATATTGCTCGAAGTCATATAGGCTAGCTACCACAATTTTCACATTCTTCCACTAGCTCAATACAAAATTTGATATGCCATGCCTCATCTGCAATATTCAATCTGATGAGATCTGCAGAAATTTGTGCTTGACACAGCGGCCTCCACTACCCCATGTCTCTCACATATTGCACTCCATCTTGATCAGATAGATACAAAAAAACCATTTCTTTCCTCTATAAAAACTATGAAAACAAGGCCATTGATAGAGTACCAAATTGGTTTCGAGCAACAGCAATCGTGAAGATGAAGGCTTTTTGCAGCTTGATGTTACTCCTGATTTCCATTGCTCTCCTTGCTACTTACCCACTAGCTTATGATCATCAGAACACTTTCAAGTTTATCGTCGAGAGTATGTTCTCTTTTTTTTTTATGCATCCCAGTTTATGGTCTTCAATGGGTATGGATTATTTTTGAGCAATTTTGTGTGTACAGGTCATCCTGAGGATGGGAAGAGTGGCGGTGAGAAATGGTGTAACTTGTGTGCCTGCACTCGGTCCATCCCTCCCCGCTGTAGGTGCTTGGACGTGGGAGCTCCTTCTTGTTACCCTGCCTGCCATAGCTGTCCATGCACTCGATCCATACCTCCGCAGTGCCGCTGCAACGACATTAAAAACTACTGCTAAGATCATTAGCAAGCAGCCTTGTTCTTATGAAATAAAGCTTCGGCTAGAAAAAGTTACTTTGTTACCACGCTTGTGTATGGAATATTCGGCGATTAATATAATGAATCTTCACTTGTGTCATTTCCAATGGTGGCTGTTCAACTTTCACCTCTGAAAAGTTTTAAAAAAATGCAAGTTAACTTCACCGATATTACTCAATTTTACGCGAATGATGAGCAAATTCTCCGTTATGTTTTTTTCATTGATATTTCTCAATTTAAGTGATGTTTTTCATTGACATGTTAACTGGCAACCTTTTTGCAAGATAACTAAGGTAGTATAAGTTGTGGTTTGACAGATATGCAACACTAGGTGGGATATTTATATGCCAAACACCAAATTATGGTTAAGAAATGCGGCATTTGTATGCGGAGAAGTGTGCTTAGACGGGCCTGGATGGCTATGGAGGACGTGTGCCTGAAGTATCACTAGACCTAGAGGGGACTGAACTTTCATTTTTATTGATTATATTAGAGATAAATTAGGGTTTCCGACTAACCACAGCCGCTTTTGTTGGAGAGGAGTGTCTAATAAGGTAATGCCCTAGCTACACTGCCGAGTCGAGGAAAAAAGAAGGTCTCTGCCAAGATCATGATCGACGAATACGAGTATATAGGCCTAAAGTGTAACTTGATGGGCATCCATTTTCATTGATTAATTTATACGGGCAAGGAAATAGATACAGCATAAAATAAACTTTTAAGATGAAAACGTAAGAGAGCATTATCCGTAGTTGATTGGAGATAAACTATCGATATTGATAAAAAGAGGTTGTGCAGCCATAAATAAGATTTGTAGACCAATGTAAATACATATGCATGTTCACTGATGGTAGAAATATGGGCATTCAACAAAGCAATTTAGTTATATGAAATCTCTGATTAAGGTTATGAGATGGTTTCTAAAGCTTAAAGTAAGAGATGCAACGAAGAAATCCCTTGTCTAGGATTCCAAAATGACTATCATTTCACCTCTCAACTGGTTAGTTTCCCTCCGCAACATTTCACACATGGCACTCTACTTAGTAACAAATGCAGAAGCTAGAGTCGTCCAACAACACCCATCCCTTGGATCCCTTGATGCACCAGCCAATGCTCCTCTCTTGACCCTCCCCGCTACATGAACCATAAACATGCACAAACAACAGCAAACGCAGACATCATTTGCCTCCTCCCCTATATTTGATGGTGTTTTGGATAGAACATGAACATCGTGATTGAACACCATTCTCATCCTAATTTTACACTAAAAACCAGTTGGACACAACTTTCAATTCATAATTAGGGAAAATGTGGGAGAAGAGAAAAAAATTATGTTAATTAATCATCATGGTTTGGAAAAACATAATTAAGCTGGTGGTCACCACAAAGGGCTCCGCTCTATCATCATCCAAATCATCATTTATTTGTTTTTTTAATAAAAAAATCATCATATATTTGTTTCGAAAATAAAAGTATTTTACATTTTGTGTTTTGATATTTGATATTCTTACCCTACCAAAAAATAAAGTGTTTCACTTTTTTTTAGTTTGATATTTGACGTGTAGGCGATGATCGACAACGTCAAAATAAATGTGGGCTGCCTGAAGGGTTGGAGGGAAAAATAAGTATGTAAAAATGTAGTAAATAAAAGTTTATTCGATTTTGATTTTAATAAAAATAATAATTATTTTATAATAAAATTTAAAAAAATTAAAAAAAATTATATAAAATATAATATATACTATAACGCATATATAAGTAATAATTTACCAAAATTATATCGTAATATATTATATAATTTTACTAATTTTAACCGATTAAATAAATTAATTTTTATCCAATTTTTAATAAATCCGTCGGATCCGATCAATGACTACCGATTCAACTGCCAGCTTCAGATTCCGATTATTGCATTTGTGTCGTTCCTCCCACCCGAATCGTATCTAATCGGATTTCTTCTTCTTAAACTTTCCGGCTAATGATTCTTCTCCAGCTCGATCATGGATTCGGTATGATCTGATATAAAGTTTGTTTTTTTTGGTTGGTAGAATCTTTGTGCTTTTATGTTTCTGATTTGGTAGTTGTGGGTGTCGTGGAGTAGAGATCCGGCTCGTTGACGGTGGGGGAGCTGCTGTGCTGCGCGGCGGTGGTGCCGTTGGTGGCAGTGGTGGAGGCGGTCGCGTTTTCCATTGCCGGCTGCTTCGAGCTCCGGCGGCCGACGAAGCGCCGGCAGGTGTTCCACGACTCCGCCCGCCTCGCCGCCGAGTCCAGATGTTTGTGTGTTTTGATTTCATAAAGTTTGTGTCTTTGGTTATTGGTTGGGTCGTGATGGCGAGTGTTGGGGTTTTTTTTTTTTTTTTTGCAGTTAGCGTGAATGAGGTTGAGGCCTTGTACGAGTTGTTCAAGAAGTTGAGCAGCTCCATCATTGACGACGGTCTGATTCACAAGGTAATAATCGATTTTTTTTTTGTTGTTTGTTTACAGAATTTGCTGTTGGATTGATTTGGCTTGTAGTTGTTGATTATGTTGTGAAATAGTGGTTTCATTAGACATTTTAGAATGAAAGCATCATAAATGGTAGAGCTTTTTGACATTATTTGAAATTTAAGAAGTAGGTTAATGTGATTTTGATCCGTGGGAGTGAATTGGGGGAAGAACATTTCTGGTGAAATTAATTTGTTTGCATCTTATAAGAAGACGAATGAGAGTCAGGTGTATGTTTAGGGCTTGAGCTTGCTGAACTTGCTAATGAAAGAATTGTGCAGTCTTTTAACTAGTTGATGAATTTCACTTATCACCATTTTACAAGAATGGGAATTTGTATGAATTTTCTGAACAAACCTAAAAACTATGCTTGGAACTTTTATGCCTGATATGGGAGATTTCTTCTTAGGAAAATCCTATCAAATCTGAATTAGATTGGAGAATCTCATTGAAAATTACAAGGAAGTTGTTGTTATGATTATCTATGAAATCCTGTTCAATAAATTCCAAATTTTAATGCTATGCAAATAAAACCAAAACCTTTAACTCTGTTTTAGTACAGAAGAAACTCATGTATTCCTGATATAAACTAAGTATCTTGAGTGTTGATGGAAAACACGATGTGCTTGTGTAGGTGCCCTTTGCTTTAGGGCAGACTTATTGCTTGCATGAAATTTTGAATTTTATAATTTCATTCTTCTCATTTTTCTTCTTTCTCTTCTGAAAATATCTTTCTTTAGTTGTCATGTTGTTTATTCGACTTGCTTATCCATTTATTTTGAAGGAAGAACTCCAGTTAGCACTCTACAAAACTCCCTCGGGTGATAATCTTTTCCTGGACAGAGTAAGTGCATTTGAGTCAGCTTAATTCATCTTTGGTCCTCCTTCTTATGCATCTCTCACTGGCCTCAGAGATATTGTTCTCTTCCTTGTTTGTAAGGCATAAACCCTAGTAGTTTTTTGTCATGCTTTTGTGCTATTTATCAAATAGTGTAGGCACGTTTTTAAACAAAATTTCATACTCTATTGGATATCTTGTGGAAAAAATAGAGATTTATAAAGTGAGGATGTTAAAGCAAGTTTTGATTTTTGACATTGTTTTAGTGTAAGAGGACATTAAAGTTGACTGGCCAGATGCCGCAAATTTTGTAGAATCTTCACAAATTGGCAAATACTTGCAAACTTATATACAGTCTTTTAATGACTGGTTTGTACTGAAGCTTTGAGTGGCCCCTGCATGTCTGTCAAAAAGTTAGCTTAATATGTCTTCCTAATGTGTCATTATTCAAGTGAGACTGATGTTTAGCACAAAGATGAGATACATATTAGCTCAACTCACGTCGGTTGACAGGTTTTTGATCTGTTTGATGAAAAGAAAAATGGAGTGATTGAGTTTGAAGAGTTTATCCATGCTCTTAACATATTCCATCCTTATGCGCCTGTGGAAGAAAAGATTGATTGTAAGATTTTTCTTTTTTGGTACAAGAGTGCAAATTGTATCTTATGCTCAGCTATGAGAAGATGGTTGTGTGGTGTGCTCTTTCCTTATCTCTCTCTGCATATTTCGCAGTTGCATTTCGGCTTTGTGATCTAAGAAAAACAGGTTACATTGAAAGAGACGAAGTAAGAGGACCATCTTATGACTATATTTTCAGAAATATTTTGTTGTCATGTTCAGACTAAGCAAATGATTTTTTTTTTTTTTTATGTCTTGTTTAGGTTAAGCAAATGATAGTTGTTATCATGAAGGAATCTGATCTGGAGTTGTCAGATGATCTTCTTGAAGCTATCATTGATCGTGTAAATCCTTTTAAGGTCCTTCCTCCCTTTATTTACATTTGTAAGCATTTTATTCATATCAAGCATTTTTTTTTTACAGACATTTGCAGATGCAGATACTGACATGGATGGAAAAATCAGTAAGTCTGAATGGAAAGAATTAGTGATGCGGAATCCATCGCTTCTGAGGAACATGACCATTCCACATTTGAAGTATGTTCTGCTCACAAAAGTCAGTTACATGCATGTACTTAAGATATCATTTGATGGTTGTAATTATCAATACTACAATATCTTGAAAGGCCGCTGCATGTTTATTGTTAGTGATTTGCTAGATTAGGCATTTGAGTGATAATGATGATTAAAAAGTCACTGGAACTATCGTAAAAATTAGTGCTGAAAGTAGACATGAAGGATTTGATTGGTAGAACCATTTAGTACTATTTGGATGGAATGTGTATCATTTCTGTCTCGAAATCATCAAAATTATAATGGGAAGCATGACTATGGTTGTTCCACATCTTACATCTTTTTGTATTAACATGGAAAGATCATAGCAGATTTATCCTCTGGCATCACAGTTTTTCCTACTTTGTTTGAGACTGCTGAAACTGGATCATATCATAAGGATATTTGACCTTTTTATTAGTTCATCAGATCACCTTTTTTTCTTGTTTGCATTAGACTGTGTTAAGTAATTAACCGAAGATCTCTTATTGTGCGCTTATGCCCTCTTTTAATTTTTCAGGGCTGTAACTACAACTTTTCCAAGTTTTGTTTTTAACACAGAAGTGGAAGATTGAACCTTGTCAAACACGCTCCAAATTCAGAGCTTCAGCATGCCGGCTTCTCGTCGATTAATTTGGCAGTGAAGATGAAAAATTGGGCACTCGTCTGTTGTGCACTTCAATAATTCGTAAGTTTCCTCGAGAGCATTAATCAAGTTACTGCTTAATTTTGACCACCCTTTGGCAGCAGCACCATATGTACAGGAAGTAGAAATCCAAGTTCTTCTCCTCGGAACCTGTTTATAATTGCTTTTAATTCCATTGATTTGGTTTCAACCTTGCAAGCAACAAAACTATCAACTACAAATTTGCTTGCAAGATTGGTTTTATGCAACTGTAGTATATATATTTTCTCCTCTGCGTTCAAAGTTTGGAATTTGTTGTAATAAAATTGCTTCTACTTGTCTTCATATTCGGTTCCTAGAAACTATAAACATTTAGTTGGACTAACTCAGTACATTTCTATTAATGTGATATTATTGAAGTATTTTTTATTTGCCGCGAAATCGGGGACGTGGAAACATAAATTGACATTCTGCTGGGCAATTTTCCAAGTGCCGGAGTAAAGATGGGAACCGGTTTTGGCTCCTACAAATAGGAACGCCGATTCCTCGTTGATCCTCCGGAGGATTGATGATGGGGACGTCCCAGTGGCGTCTCCATTGGGAAGAGCCAAAAATTATTCTAAAAATGGGACGAAACATTTGAAACTCGCGAATAAAAAATTGAAAACCGGACATTTGAAGGGAGCCGAATCATGTTGAGTTTTGCTCGATTGTTTACCGGTGAATATACGTCATCTGTCTTCAAAACACTATAAGAAGTGCCGACATTCAATGTGTGCATAAACAGTGTCTTGATCTTTGACTATAGTTAGGGTTTAACTCAATCCTAATGTGAAAATGTAGTAGATTCTGAGGAAAAGTTATATTGCGTCAAACTTATGTTATAATCATTCAAAATGGTCATAGTAGCTTGTGCTCATTTGCTGTCTGATTCCCAATCAAATAAGCAAAGTGTACCTTGGCTTCGCACAACTTGGATAAAATAAAATAAAGGGCCAAAAGCTCACTCACAAATCTCTTTTTCCTAATTCTAATCCAGCCCAAAAGCATCCAATTGCATGCAAACTGGAAGCAAAAAACTAAAGCTGGTCAATGGGGCGGCGAAGTTTCAACATCTCGAGGCAAACCTAACATTCAACTAAACACTACTTTTTGAACTTATATATCAAGTACCCATTTCTGATTAGCTACTCAAAAGATGATCAATAGATCATATATGTACAGGAAAAAACTCAGTGAGATCTAGGTTGTTAACTTGTTATCATGTGTATATATACTAAGGGGAAGACTTTAAATTAAATAAATGGTAGTTCCACATGATTTGAACGAAGCAAACCATCTAAAACTAGCGATGAGATAAATTGGAGATAGAGGTGGGACAAAGATGAGCGTGAGATGATGATGGGGATCAGTTGAGTTGGGTTGGATTTATTTGAATGGACTTCACATGAACCCACGAGGCCAGCAGCTGCGCTGCTTCAATTGAGAGGTCCACAAAAATTGTTCCATGAGAACAAATCATAGATGCGGGCACCCCATGGTTTTCATTTTTCCTTAGAAAAAGACTATCCATCAATCTTTCTATGGTATATATACAATGCTCCATGATATTTTATCAGTTTATTCTCTCAATACCCAGCAAAGATCTTCACTAATGATCCCCATCTCCTTCTGATTGAATGCCTGTCCTAATAATTGCTCAACTACTGAAACTAGAGTTCATGAATCATTGTTGGTGAGTGTTTATGAAGGTGAAGAACGGGATTAATCGATAAGCACTGGTACTCATGGGTGGTGGTGGCACTGGGTGTAGCAGCAATCATACTCGGTCTGTGCAAGGCATGGGAAAGGTGGAAGCCATGGCCACACATGATTCCCCATGGCTCCCATTGCTGGCCTTTCATCGTCGAGACCCTCGACTTCATCTCCTGCGCCTACTCCCCTCGGCCCCAGTCATTCATGGATAAACGTCGAGCCTTGTAAGTGCACACAAACACACACACACACACACACACACACACACACACACACACACACACACACCACACACACACATATACATGTATATATATGCAATTTGTGACAATAAATATTTGTGTTCTTACAAATACATAACATGATGCAGGTATGGAAAGTGTTTAGATCACACATATTCGGGAGTCCCACTGTAGTATCGACGGATAGGGAGGTGAGCAGGGTAGTATTGCAAAGTGATGCGAGGGCGTTTGTGCCTTGCTATCCCAAGTCATTGAGAGAGTTGATGGGGGAGTCTTCAATATTGCTTATAAGTGGGAGTTTGCAATGGAGAACGCATGGGCTTATTGGGTCCTTCTTCAAGTCCCCCCAGCTCAAAGCGCAGATCACTAGAGACACGCACAAGTATGTTTTGCAGGTCATGAATGGTTGGAAAGATGGAGATGTTGTGTATGTTCAAGAAGAAACTAAACATGCGACTTTCTTTGATGGTAATTACTCATACTGATGCAATTGGAAATGGCTGCTACTTTGCATCTGCATGTTTGCTTGATTAGGACTTCATGCTAACTTCAACTTCAAACTTTTCAAAAAGACTACTTTGAACATATAAATGTACAAGCTATGATCATCTCAGCTAGCTGTGGCATTGGGGACTTATGCATGATTCCTCATATAGTTACTGGCCTTTCCTCCTGTTGTTGGTTAATTAATTTTGAATTATCCTTTACATGTTCATAGTTTTCGTTAAGATGACTCAGGAATTTGTTGTTTTTGATCTTGATCATTTGTTATTTTATATATCTCTTGATCAATTGATATTATGCGGCTTAACGTTTATGAATACATATTAATTCACATTTGCTATCGTATCTGATCAAGACTCAAGTGGAATTTACTGTTCCATCAGATTGGAGGTGAGCATTACATCCCTTTCTCTCTATCCTTTCTTTGTAGCCCCAAGTTAACTATAAAGAAGTGACGCACAAATATACTATTTGATGACTTAATCAGGAAGAGAACATACAGTTGAAAAGAAGAAAGGCAGACGAGGGCCCGAAATTGGTATGGAGTGATTACATGACCTCATTGCCATTCACACAAAATGTAAGCAACAATATAATTTTTTGGGCAGCTTGAATTTGAAGTATATATATATATATATATATATATAC
>JAVDBV010080938.1:0-12405 GCA_032619315.1 Piper longum | reverse complement strand
GAGGCAGAGTACATGGCAATTACAGAGGCTGTAAAGGAGGGAATTTGGCTTCAAGGGTTGCTTGGTGAACTGGGAATGAAAGAAAAGCACATCAAAGTGCATTGTGACAGTCAGAGTGCTATTCATTTAGCAAAGAATCAGGTTTATCATGCAAGGACGAAGCACATCGACGTCCGATATCATTTTGTTCGAGAGATTCTAGAAGAAGGTGGAGTCATAATCCAGAAGATTTCGACCACTGATAACCCTGCTGATATGCTGACAAAAGTGGTAACTGCGGTCAAGTTTAAACATTGTTTAGACTTGGTCAATATTGTTACAAATTGAAAGCTGGAATTTGTAGACACTACTAATAATTGGATTTGTGAGAGAATTGTATGGGATTTTGTCAAGGTGGAGAATTGTTGTATGGGATTGCAAAATCCCACATCACTTTGGGAGGGAAGTGGGGAGAAGTTTTTTTTATAAATAGAGCCCTCCCCCTCTTTAGTTATTCATCCCAAAAGGGTAATCTCGAATTACCTACTTCCCTTTCTACCGGTAGTAATTGTCCTTTCTACCATCGGTAATCCTTTCTCTCTTTGTAATATTTCTCTTTAGTGAAATATTATTTTGGTAGTGTCCGAGGACGTAGGCAATTGCCAAACCTCATTAAATTCTGGTGTTTGTTCTTTTCTTTTTGTGTCTATTTAATAGCTATTGTCGGGTATAGTTGGAGTTAATTATTGTGCTATTTATATTACTTGTCTTGATAAAATTCTGTCTAGGAGTTGGTTTTTAAGCGGATTATCGTGTCCCACCAACTTTCCTGGGAATTTTATCTTGGGGTAATTATTTAGTACAATAGTTTTCACGCTTGTCATCTAGGTAATAGTTTTCAAAGTGAACTAGTTATCTTTGGTGAAAATTACCCGTTTTTCACAACAATAAGGCTATCGATCTTACCCATAACGGGAAAGAAACCAACTTAAAAGGCATAAATGAATGAAATTCCAAGCATTGCTAGCAGTTAAATTCTGAGAATAAATCAAATGAGAAAAACACCATGCATTTGCGGAGATTAAATTTCTCCCAAAGTTAACCTTCCATGTCGTTGCACGAAATCCTCCTTCATCTGGAAGGCCCGAAGCAGCAATACTTCTCACCATGTCCAGGTTTATAAGTTTTTGCGAGAACTGCAAATTACATCCAGCATTCTAAATCAAAATAAAAATTCATTCATCCAGCAGCTATAGTACTATAAGAAATACTGTTGTGTTCTCGCCTCAAATTCCAGTTCCTTCAATTTCACGTGTGAGTCTGCTATCATGGACGAAGTTGGATGTTGATCTAGACCAAATTCAGAAAAATGCTTGTTTTCTTTCACATCAACCACTTGAAAACCATTGGTGCAAAATGTAGCAAGCTCTTCACCTGATTCTGCTACTTCCCCTTCCATCAAGTAAACTTGCCTCTTCGCTGGTAGTTTGAACTGGAGCTTCCTCACTACGGAGAACCCCGGGCCACTTAATTCACCTACCCAGAAGGTTATATCCGAAAGAAGATTCACAACAAAGGAATTGCGAGGAGAAAAATTCATTGAAAAATGGAGGAATGTAGTCATTAGACGAAGGTAGCAAGTGGGTTATTTCCATTTTGGTTGGAAATGAGAAAAAAACAGCCAAAGGGGAATGGTAGTTGACAACTTTTGAATGGTAGTTGTACTCCAATTGCACAGATGTGGATAAGTAAATGACTGTTCGAAGCAGAGTTCTACGTTTTAATTTGGTGAAGAAGCTAAGCATTCCCGGAGGTAATTATTTAATTTTTTACAAAAAAAAAAAGAAAAACAGCACAGTAGTGTTGCAATATTGCTAGTCTCAACTCTCAAGCTAATGTACAAATCTTGGTTTTTATTAAAAGATCAAATTGCTTTTTTCTTAACCTTTGTTATCCAGCCACTCCTAAAGAATTGAAGCAGGCGTTATCGGCTCTTCCTTCCTCTTTATCTTCCTATCCTTTCCTAGATCATACTTATGCTTAGTTTCAATTTTTACCTATCCTTTCTTATGGTCTCCGTCCATGTTCTAAGAAACTAAAAGGTCAAATCGCCTCAAAAAATATTAGAGAGGGAAATTTATTTGCAGTATGAAACATCGATAACAGTTGATCGACCCTTTCGTTCGGCCATATGAGAGAACATTGAAAGATTCACTCGGGAGAACAAACCCCCAAAGATTGACTAGAAAAGTAAATGGGAAATTTTAATTGATCACAGTAAAACTATGTTTTACAAAATTTTTACATTTTTAATCAAAAGAAACAAATAATAATAATAATAATAATAATAGTAATAGCTTTACATCATTTCATTCTACGAAACTAAAGAAGCCTATCAAAAAAAGAGGATCATTCAATCATGCTTCGAATAGGTTTTACCTGCATAAACAAACAAAGTTATATAATAACAGTAAGTATGTATCATATTCAGGGATATAGCAAACATCTGCACACAGGACACCGACATCCTTGACGAAGACGGCGGCTTTCCTGGAACCAACGGCGGATGCAAGCAGAGTGGAAGACATGCGAACAACAAAGCTCGTACATCTCCGACCCCTCCAAGAACCCATCAAGACAGACCGTACAAGCCTCCAAGTAGTTCTTGGGAAGGACAGACCGAATCTTGCCGTCCGCCACGGCCGCGAGAAACCGCCTTTCGCCCTCTGCACCATCGTCCGAACCAGCCGACTGATCTTCGCCGAACGAGTAACGAACCGTGAACATCTGCTCGACCGTGCAAACCACTCGCAAAGCACCGAACCCTGCCTCCCTGGCCTCCCTCGCCACCTCACGCAAGAAGGCGGGGAACTCCTGCCTCACCCGGCCGTGGCTTTCCGGGAACAGGTTGAAGTTCATCAACATCCGCAGCACCTCCTCCTCCCACATGGACGGATCCGTTAGGTGATGCGGCGGCACCAAGAATCCGAACCGCCTGCTGAAAGTCTCTTCCTCCACCCCCACCTCAGCCGAAGATTCAGACTCGACGATTCTAAGGCTGTCTTGCTGGACGACGTCGACAATGATATGTATCGCCTCCTCCGGCGAAGGTCTGATCCGGGGGTGAGACACGTGAGCCTCCATGGCGAGTGAGCGGAAGAGGGAGTCGGAGGGAGGGCCGCCGTCCTCCTCCGGCGTTCGTCGGCGTCGGAATTGTCTAGTGGAAAGCAGCTCTGTCGCCATTGGAGCTGGAGAGAAAGCGGGGGCGGGGAAGAAGATTAGCGCGAAAATAAAAATAGACCGTTGGGATGCAAATTAATAGAACTCATGTCCAATATGGCCGTTCGAGTTGCGGTGATCTTGATCCGTGTTTAGGATTTTTTTACCGGGAAAAAGATCATAGATAACTATATGTTTAAAAGATAGCCAAATTTTTAAAATTATATTAGACATAACTTTTGTAAAAATTTTATATCAATCCTTGTCAATCTTATTATTTTTCAATCAGTGACAAAAACACCTATAAAAAGTTATAATGGATAATTGATAAAAGTTATAATCTTTATTACTTCATATATAAAAATATAACAATTGGCCAATAAATAATAAATAGGCTTTAAAATTATATTATTGATGGTTAAAAAATAAAAGGTAATATATTTAATTTTTTTGAAAAAATAATAAATATATAAATTTGGGTGTTTAAAATGTGAATTTGAACTTGTCATATTTTATTAGAAATTAAAAATTTTGTTTAATCTAGGATAATTTTAATTAGAAATTTTTTTAAAAAACTAAATATCATTCATCACATAGAATGTAAGAAAATTATGTTTAAAAAAATTTAAAATTAAATTTAGGGTATTTGTGCCAATAAAGCAAAATTTATCAGTGAAATATACTCAAAATATATAAATTGTCTGTATATGAGATAAAAATTGGAGATCTTGCTATATTTGATAGAAAATTAAATTGTCCGACATTTGTGATAGAAAACATTGAGTGTTATTTATGATTTTTCCCTTTTTATGTTCATAGGGTCGTAAAAAATTTTGTTACCCAAGGCTTCCTAATTTTTATCACATTTGGTCAAAGACACACAATGCACAGTGTGTACTTTTAAAATTCATAAATAATGTATAAAGCTAAATTAAATCATATTAATTGGTAATACATGATTAATTATATGTGTTAAAACTAGTTAGAGAGAGTTAATATCATTAATATGTTTAATGATAAAAAATAAGGTTAGATTCAACTTATATATAGCTCATATGAATTACATGTTTGATTTGAATATTTTTAGCTAATCCTGCATAAAAAGGTTTATATGTGTGGGAAATAAAGTGCATGAGTAGGAGGTTAATATTTTTTATCTTTTTTAAACGACAATATAATTTAATTTTAAATTTTCAAAAAATACCCTAGTTCAAAAATAGTGTTAAATTAATTTTTATCATGATTATTTTAATAATCAAAATAAAAGGTTAAAAACATTAGATAGATTTGAAAACCAATAAACACGGTAAATATTTTTTTTTACATTTATCTATATAGATTTTAAATAATGCAACTCACTTAATTGGTCCAAATAGAAGATGTAACTCATATGAGCTATATGAGCTCATATATATAAGGCTCTCATTTTCAATTTAAGTAGAATTCTAAAAATTTAAGGTTTATCTAAAAATAAGTAAAAAATTCAAATTAAATAGGTATTATGTTGAACAATTATTCTAGATAATAAATTGAGATTAGGCCTCCCCAACGCCAACGACAGCTGCCAACAAGATATGGAAGGGAAAATCCGCCCTCCCTCCCAATTTCAACAAAAAACATTGAAGTTGTATTAATATAGAGGCCTAATATTTTCCTTTTAAAATGTCAATCAGTGCTAGAAGTTAAATTCGAAATTTTAAAGTCGAACCTCTTACCAATGAATGAGTAATACATTTTTTAGATTATATTGTTGCAAGAAAACCCATAAAATATATCAAATATATTTTGTATTTTTTTGTATGCATAAGAAAATTTTTACACGGATGTGGAGGTCCATAATATTGATCGTTCCAAGGTTGAAAATGCCCAAGAAGTTGCTGATCTTCTTCATCGAGGCATAAACATTCTTCTCCAATGGCTACCAGCAAAGGTCCCAACAATCCCCTCATACAAAAAAATTACACAACCAGAGGATATATAATAAACTTAACATAACCAGAGGATATATTATAAATTTAATAAATACAAGTACTTTCCAGGCCAATTGTCCTTGATAATATGGATTACACATCTTAGAAAAACCATTGCCTTCAAAAAGGTGAAATATTCAGGAAAAAAGCAGGTACGAATACTATTTCGAACTTACCCAGTTAAAACCAAGTAACTAATGGAGATTGCCCTTGATATTAGGCACAATATCAAATTTTGTCTTCGAGGTACTTGGCCAGAGAATTGATAGGCTTCGAGCTATCATTTCTATCTGGTCCACGAGACCTGACCTTGATCCTTACCAAGTAATCATCTGCAATCCAGGCAAAACTGAGTCTAACTGGGACAGAATGCTCCTTACCTGGTTCCTTCATTTCTAATGATTTTTTCAGCCACTTTGGGTGATAGGTAACTTGGTACCAAGCAGAAGCTTTCTGTTCATAGATCACATTTTTCTCATCTTGCTCAATTTCTTCATTGAATGCTTCTAATGCCTCGAAAAGCTCCCGGAATTCCCTTTTGAGAAATCTATAGGCATTCTTAAGTCTTTCTTTGAGATCTCCTTGTTTCCTGCTGTTGTATTTGGGCATGGACCAAAAGTTGCCAGTCACAACTTCCTCCTCTGTTCTCACCTTGTACTGGTCTAGCAATGCGTTAACTGCTCCATCATATGAACACTTTTTAGTCCAAGCATCTGAGATAAAATTAATTGCTCCTGGTACTTCCAGATCCAGGTCATAATGTATATCTTCAGGAGCCACAGGTGCTTCCTCAGATACATTACTGTCGAGGGAAGTATCCCTTGCTTTATGATAAAGTCTTCCTAGGATTTTTGTAGATTTATAGGACATGAACTCTGGTTTGCCCATAAAATCAGGGTATGCTTTTGCTTTGAGATAGGGAGGCATGGAGACAACCTTACCAGTCTTCGGAAAGTCAACAGCCAATGCAGCTAGCTCGGCGAGCTTGATGCATTTTTCATCCAAAGCTCCTTCATCACTCAGATCAGCATGGACAACATGGGCATGACAAATAACACCCAGATTCTCTGACACCATAGTCCTCATAAAGAAGTCTACGAGATCCTGTCAACATATATCACTGCCTATCAGTTGGTTATACAAGTGCCCTACACAAAAACCTAGAACTTTTACTCGCAGAAAATTATTTCATTTTCACTCGTATCTTATTGGAGTAAGACGGATTTATCAATGCATCAACATTTAGAATAAGTATTACATACCATGAATATAGAAGAGTAAAGAATAGATGCACTCTATTCCAATACTTAATATATTTAACAGTTTATACACTGGGAAATTCAAGATAATCCAGAAAACAACTGTATAGTCATGGGCATAGTGAAATGGAGGGAATAAAAGATAATGCTATGCAGCTACGGATTCTAACTGTGATGAGAAAACATAAATTGTCTTTGTTTATTTTCAAAATGACGTTTTCTTTGAAGATAATTATCATCATCCTAATCATGGTCTTCATCTACCTGACCCAAAATGATCAAATTGGGTAAAAAATAGCATATTCCAACACTATGCCTTAGCAATGTCTAAATCATATATTTTCTAAAGTAGGCAGAAGTTTATATTCTTTGCCCTTAGAAGTGTAGCTTAGCTAGTTTACAAAATTAAATTTCCAAGTAAATATTTTCCGCACAAGAAAATTTAAATGGAAATTTATTTTCAATGCATGAAATTTGAATAAATTTTCATAATAAGAGAAAGTTCTAACCCTATGAGAAACTCGACGTGGAACTTCTTTGGCATCTGCAGGGGTGTAATCCATTGGAGGCCAACTTTTCCTGCTTGGCGGTATAAGATCATCATCCCATGTTACAAAATACATATCCCCATCCAAGTCACTTCCTGATGCCTCATTTGTATGTGGTCTGTCCCCCTTTTGCGGAAACACCAAGCAATCAACTAGATGATGCAAGCCAGGATTATCAACAGCCTCCAATATCCGGATATCTCCGGGGTGTAAGCAAGGATTTTTGGCTATCACAACCGTCCCGACAATCACTTTCGTATTTGTTTTTGAATCTATAAACTTCAAACCATGCTTGGTGAAACAGTTTTCTAGTGAAGGAGTGGATACTTGTACAAAGCACTGGCCATGCTCGAGTACCTCCAGTTCATCCAAGCAACCAAGCAGCCACCTTCCACAAGGGACGAAAATCCTAGCCTTTTCCACTAGGTCTCTTATTTGAGCAGACCTAATGCATGAAAGCATGCCTCTTAGATATGGCTCGGTACGAGGGCTGAAACCTGCACCGAGCATCATAGATGCACAGCTACCTTGTTCAGCGCATGAAGACATGACAATCTCAAATGCAATATCAGGATTGTCAAGAATCTGGTTGAGTTTATAAAGCATTGTATCCTGCATGCCCATAAATACTGCGTCCGGAACCTTCAAAGCTGAAAGTAGCGTCACGATCTGTCTATTTAGGAAACCTGGCTGGAAGCGCGCCCATGATACAATTTCCAGCGTGGTGTGGCTAGACACGAATTTATTCATGCTTTTTCTCAGGAAAAGCCGATAGCCATCATCCTTACCAGGCCAGCTTGCCACAACACCCTTGCAACCAGCATACCGAATTTGATAAGCACAAGGAGGGTTAAGAGTCAGTTGCAGCCTCTGCGCAACCTCCATGGCTAAATCAGGAGTCACCTTCCCAATCCCATCTGAAAATACATAATCATTTCTCTCTATGTCAGGTAAATCATAGCTTACCTCCTCAGGTAGCATGTCAACTGTTGCATATGATGATGAAAAACACTGGCCCATTCTGGCAGCACATTTGGCAATATTTTTATCAAAAAACTTTCCCATCCATGATGTAATTGAGTTCACTCTTATGTTCTTATCCTCAGCAAAAAACCAAGCTGATCGATCTCTGAGCTGATTTGAAGAAAATGCCAAAAATAAATATCTTCGGCCAGAGAGATGAAAACCTTCAGACAATATATTATTAATCCTTCTAAATATTTTGGTTTTCTGCGGATAAGAATTCGAAGTGATTTGCTTGACAATTGGTGACACAAAATATTGCAAAACATTGGTGTTAACCTGCTGCATGCCCTCATCCGTAAATGAAACACGTAAAAATCGATCAGCCACAGCACTATAATGTCGAAGAACTCTATTGGAAAGCTCGACCTCTGGAGGAAGGCAATAGGCTCTAGTTGGTGTGATAATCAACCTCCTCACCTCCACATAATGATCCTTAACCTGTGAATTTTTAATCACCCTCGGGTTCTTTAGCAGCCATTCCAGCTGATATTTCAATCTGCTGCAAAGATTTTCTATTGGACGCTTATATGACCACATATGCTTCAGAGCAGCCTTGTTCAAGTCCAATGTGTGGCTTTTTAGCAGTGAGAAAAGTTCTTCATTGACCTGAAATTCATTGATGATGCCCTTGTGCAGCAAAGCATTGAGCAAAAACAAAATATCAAAGCTGACGCCCTCCTTGTGTGGAACACAATGGAAATGGTCAGAGATAAAATCACCAATTTCAAGGGGTTCACTTAGGATTTTGGGTGGGCGTCTGATCTGTTCTTCTACAACTCTCTGCAATTTAAAAAATGCTTTGGCTCTTGACAGTTGACCACCAAAACGAGGCGAGAATGATATCTTAAAAGTGCTGCAACGTCCAATTGCACAATTTCGGGAAAAATCTGTTGTTCTAATCCACGGATCTTCATCATCCAACAGATTGTACGGAACAGAATCATAAATGTCATCATCAGCAGTTCTGTAGTAAAGCCAAGGTGATGAAATGACCTGGATGAGCATCACATGAGGTGCACCATCAGTGTATAACTTCAATCCAGCAATATCCCTTACTAAGAATTGCATCTTGAAATTGCATTTGACAATGGCAATATTATTGGTGTTTTTGAAGGAAAAAACAGTGTCCTGGGTAAACAAGATTTTGAAACAGCCATCAAATGGATCAATGAGAAGATCTACGCCCAATTCAGGTCCCTTCCAACCAATTGCAAACTCAGTTTGGCTGACCATAGTACCAATCTCAATGCCAGCATTACGGAATTTAAAAGGGTCACTTGATCTTCTCCGGTTAACATGAAAAGAGCTCTCAGTAGCCAAATGAACCTTGAGAGGACAGCCACTGAGGACAAGATCATTCCTTCCAGAAGCATCATACGCACGTTTTGCAGCCTCCGGTGTGGCAAAATGAATAAAAGCATGAGGTTTCACTCTTTCAAAGTCATCTCTTACGCCTTTCTTGGACGAGCCAGTTGATTCGAAAATAGGATAGGATTCTGGTGGAGTCCATGACGTTTTCAGCCTACAACGCCAGATGAGACCAAACTGCCGTTCTAAAAAATCTGAGAGGCTCTCTGCCGAGATACCCTCTTTAAAACCACCAACACCAACTTGAGTAATAACCAATTCCTTCACTTCCTGCACCGTCCCTTCTGACCCCATATTCAAGTTAAACCAAAACTTCTGAAATGCACCTTTCAAAGGCCCTAAGCATCAAAGTCCTTTAGCTTACTTCCTGTTGAAAATATATCACAGGATATGTTTCCAACTTTTCAGATGGATGCTTTTTTAAAGGATAATATAGCCCCTTAACATCCTGCTTTGTCCCTTCAGACCTTCAAGCCACTGCAAGGCATTTCAAGATTTTTTTTATAAAAAAGAACAAACAAAGTGGCACCATCTTTTTCAATTTAAATAAAAAGAACGATCAACTTAACAATCACGCTTGCCACCAAGTAGAATAGGATGATATTCGCATAAGAACACACACTTGCAATCTAAGAAGAAGCCGATGAATTGTATTTCGTAGCACATTCCTGCACATTTTCACAAACACCTCTTTTGCGTGCATCAGCGACAGAGCAGGCAAAATCACAAAAGAAGAAAATGGAACAAACGACTCATTAAATTTAGATAACCTGTAACAGCTAACTTGAGCATTAATTTACACTAGACAAGCAAATTTGACAAGCATAGGATGATGGGCACAAAGTGCAAACACGAACTTATGAGCTATTACAAGAATAAGATAGAGTGTCAAGCAAGCTATTACAAAGAATAAAAATGGCAGATCATTTCACAAAAATAAGATGTACAACACTCAAAAGTAAAACTAGAATGTAGGGGAAAAAAACACAAACACAAACACAATTTCCCAACGCAATCCTCCTCCACAACCCACACATACTTAAGCAAAAGAGATATCAACTTGATGATAAAGGGAAAGATGATCACTCCCCAGTCATAAGAAAATAAATGAAGCTAAAACTCCACCAGCACAATCTCCCTTCCGTCGTCAAAAACCCGTCCTACTCAGTGAAGAAAAAGGGTGGAAACAAGTAGCACCCAAGAGAAAGAACCCTTGACCTCAACACCGCTCAAAGCACCGTCATTTTCTCCTCTTCAACTTATACAAGCCCCTCCGATCAAAAAAAGTAGGCCACTATTCACCACCGCCTTTCCACCTCTAAAAAACTCTGAGGAGGACCACGATTGATATGGATTGGATTCTACTCTCCACGAGGAAGTGCTTGATCGAATGCAGAGTAAGAATAGGAGTTGAGACGAAATCGAAGACGATCAAAAAGGCGGAGAAGAGGAAGAAGGAAGACGAGCTTAAAGATGGCGTAGGGCCTGTTCTACTCCCAACTCAGACCATGTAAATATATATCGTCGGACCTCTCAAAACCCCGTTACCTGTATAAAAGAGTGATTATTTGAAAGTAAATTTCGTTTAAAAAACAAGAAAACATTTTTAGACTTTTAAATAAATGCTTATTTTAAATTGTTAATTCGAGAATAAAACATTCCACTATTTAATAATAGACTTATCATAGAATCGTCGTAACTAAAATATATAATAATATTTTTATTTTTAACTCTCTTTTATTATAAGATATCAAACTCATTATATTTTGCTTTAACTTGGGAATAAATGTCTCTTCTTTTATTCTCTCGTAATTATTTTATTAGATCAATAATTTAATATTATATATATATATATATATATTTATTTATTTATATTAAGCTATATTAAATTAAGTAAGCGGCAACATAAAAGACATATTTTATTGGATCGGCAACATCTATCGCTGCTTGTGGGCGGTGCCACCGGTGATGGAGGTGCGTTGCCATGTGAGGCCTCGGCGAGCTCGTCGATGATAGCCCCTTCCCTGTGCACACCTTGTTTTGCCATTCTATCCAGCCAGTGGAGCACAAAATGGGGCACGATCTCTTCCACTCTCCCATTTCCGCCGTTCACCCTCGGACCCAATCTTGAAGACGCTGCCAGCAGCTGCGACGGCGGATGGTATGGTAGAGGCCGGCCTTCCAACCGACGTGAGGAGCATCTTCAGCAACCGGTTGCAGGAAAGATAGCTTCTTTAGCAACTCTACAAACTCAACTCAAACATAAAAGGCCGTAGGTTTAGCGGCAACGATAGCAGCGGTCGTCTGCATATAAAATCTCACAAAAGCACAGAGTACCCAACAAATCAGTCCTCTGGATGCTTCACATGCTTCATTCTTTTGGTGGTGGAACAACGTGCACAGCAGAGCGTCAAAATGCTTGGCGGGTTGAGGGCTCGAGCGGTTGCACTTGAGGTGGGATCGAAAGGGGAGACGGATGGGTGGGAAAGGGCAGCCAGTATGGAGGCGTGACAAATTATTTTCTTCGGGGATGGAGATCATTGTGATGGAAGGGAGCTTATTTTCGTATTATAAACTTCCATATCTATTCTTATTAATATTAATTACACGATATTAAATCTTAATTAATTAAAATACAATAACAAATTAAAATATATATTATAAAAATACCCACTTACTCTAAAAAAATTATATAATTACGATAAAAGATCATAAATTTGAACCTACTTAACCCCAGCTTCTAATTTTTTTGTTAAGAATGTGTGTAATTATCTTGAAAAATATAATTTATATTTTTATTCATATAAAATATATTTTTTTAAAGTGAATAATAATCTATATTTAAGATATTAAATTATTGAAATCTATAAATAAATAAATAATATATAAAGTTAAATTTTATCTTTAATAAAAAAAACTAACTTATTATTGACCTCCCACTAAAAGAAGGAATTTTAACCAATCTCCGCCAAGGAGTTTTTCCTGCTTCACGTAAACTTTCTCGATTATGAGTTGGGGGGGGGGGGGGGGGGGGGG